>PVHP010008800.1:0-52071 GCA_004024765.1 Zapus hudsonius
AAAAAAGTTTTCCTCCATGACTAAGACTGACACTATCTATGAAGGTGACAAAAATGTCAGAAGAAAAATTGATGAGTGCATCAATACGTTCTAAAACAAAACATTAGGAGTTATTTCCTCACAGGGGCCTATAATCTCTTTGCCCTATTTTATAGATCAAAATATGGCTTTCCTCCTATTGAATGGGATTCATAGCAATTAGTCGCATCTGTAAGATCTGTGCCACTATTGTATGAGTAACCACATCTTTACTGTCATGTTCTAAGCATATCATGCAGGATTCCCAGGAACTTTTATACCCAAGTAAACTGCATAGCATCTTCTGGAAAGGCAAAGCCAACCTTACCAAGCCTGATTTTTCTTTTCTTCTTCTTTTTTTTGGGGGGGGGGATGGGAGGGATTTTTTAAAGAATAATAATATCTTCATGTTGTCCTCATTTTAACTTTTCATTGATACCTTCCATAATTATAGATCATAAGCCATTATGATTCCTTCCCCGCCTCTCACCATATATCTTACACTTCTCAATTAGTCTCTATTTTGTTTTTCTGTTATCATCTTTTCCTCATTATATATAGGTATTACCAGGCACTGTGAAAGCCTCCGTCATCAGAGTTTATACAGGAAATAGACTCAGCTGGAACATGACAAGTATGTAGGTCCCAGGAGTATTTTTTACACCCATGACAAGTGCCTGTAGTAAATATTTTATTGCTATTTTTACTGTTACTTGAGAATCTTTTGCAAATCTTTCATACTTGGATTGGTTCGCATTATATAATGAAACTATTTTTAGAGAGATGTACAGGGTCTCTCCAAACTCATCTATTTTGGCTTGAAATAAATACTAATAGATCTTACCACTTTGTGTATCTGGCTTTGCATGGGTACTGGAGAAATGAATTTGACTCCTTAGGCTTTGCAGGAAAATGCCTTAAATACTGAGCCATTTCTTCATCCCCTACTATGGACATTTTTAACAGATATGTGGACATTTCAATAGTTAAACCCATAGATAATGGAATTTTTCCATTGATATTTTAAAAATCCAATTCAAATCTTCCATCAAAGTTTTAGGGTTTTCCTTCTAGAGATCTCTCATCTCTGACTTTTTAATATATATATAATATATAATGTTATATAATATATATATATCATTCTGGATCGACTGACTGCACAGTAAGAGAATCTTTGTTATATGATTATGTGGGAAATTTCTTATAAAAATTAGTTCACTTCAATTCCAATCCTTTGCATTATGCCTTACAACATTCTGGTGAATGAAGAACTAAATTCTAGTGTGGATCATACACAGTATCTACATGAGAATTTGGTCTTGAGGAGTCAAAGTAAAGATAACCTCATGCCAACCAGTATGATCATGATTGTGTTTGCTTCTTTTAAGGAGAGAGAAATGCATAATCTGGATCATAGACTCATGGCTATGGACAGTGTCATGGTTTGATCCAGGTGTCCCCCACAAGCAAATTAATGTGTTCTCAGTGATCAATGCTCAGCTGATGGCAGTTTGGGAATTAAAACCTCGCTAGAGCTCTGTTGTCAGGGGCGGGCTTATGGGGGTTATAAACCAGCTTCCCCTGCCAATGTTTGGCACACCTTCCTGCCGCTATTTTTGTGCTGTGACGGAGGTGATGAACAGCCCTCTGCTCATGCCATCATTTTTCCTGCCAGGATGGAGTCCCCCTCAAGTCTGTAAACCAAATAAACCCTTTCCTCCACAAGCCACTTTCGCTTGGGTTCTTTCTGCAAAGCAACTAGAAAGCTAACCGCAACAGATAGGTATTGTATGAGAGTTTTCTTTGCCAGACAGATTGAGTGATGCTTGACTCAGCAATAATGCTGGGGAGATTTTAATGCTTTAGCATGTTAAATCTCAGAGTCAAATCTGTTTTAGTGGTATACTACAGCAGTATTTTTAGGGAGATTATTTAGAACTGCTGATCTGGCCTTATCCATGATTTTATAAGCCATGTTTTAAAGGATAATAAATAAGAAATCCTCTTCTAATTTGACTTAGAGTGAAACTGATGGTCAGCCTTTGAAACCAAAATAATTCTCCAATACCTTCTGAAAATTCTGTAACATGAGCAAAAACATATTTTCAGATTTCAGATTGATAGTTATAGAGAAAACAGGGAAGGAAACTATGGTGGATAAAATATGCTAACCAAAATAAAAGGATAAAATGTGAATGAATGACATATTCACAAGTGTTGAAGGCAGTCAGCGCTTGAACAATATACTATAAATGGATAGCAACATTACCCATTCTGGAAAACCATGAAAAAAGAGAGACACTTATATAATAAGTCAGGGGTAAGGGTGAATTACTTATGGTGCTAAAATTGATAAATCATGATACAGAAAAAATATACACATAAATTGCTTTCTCCTTTTATGCAACTCAATAACTGACTATACTTAGACTTTGACTATTTCCAAAGTAACTGAAAAGTGAAACCAAAGTAGAATCAGAATCAGATGTTGGTCACTGCAGAAGGAAATAGAGGTATTGTCTTAAAACACAGATGTATTAAGTGTAAGTCTTTGCATGGGATAGTGGGACTTTCAGACTTCCTCAATAGTATTGACCATGTGCAACATTATCATCCAAAAATTACACAGCCTCATCATGTAAAAAGTGTAGAATACTGTATAGACATCAAATGAGTCAATAGAAAGGCTAGAAATAGTGATATTTAGAAGATATTTAGAAGCTCTAATAAAAGAGATAGATCTACTATTAAGGTGAACTCTACTTGAAAATCCATCTATTAACAATGTTCCTCTTTAGCCTAGTAATAAAATTATATATATATATATATATATATATATATATATATATATATATATATATATATATATATATATATATATATATATATATATATATCATGAAATTAAATGTGAAAGATAATGTAAATTGTATGTGTATATGTAATATGTATGAAGAAAATCTTTGTGACGGCCCAAAAGTATGCAAGAAAGAGACCAAGCCAAAGAACATAGGAGCCTTCTGATGCATTTCTACCCCATGTCTCAAGATGGCCACCCTGGCAGAAAGCCATAGAGCCAACTTCCATTTTGCAGTTTTCCTTTTGTGTGTGGAGACTACCCCAAAGTAATCGGTATCTGCTTGAGGATAAGATAGATTCCTTGTGTAAGAAACTTGAGTAGGTGGTACAATGCTAAGACACTTTGTTGGAGTCAATGTGTTACAATCGAGATGAGTTCAGGATGGGAAAAGAGAAGTAGAACCAGGAATCTGGAGCTAGCTCTTTGTTTTCTTAAATCAAGCATGGAAAATACATCAGGCTATATTGCTAATAAATAGGATAACTGGATGTGTGACTCAAAGAAACATCTTTTAAGCTTCATGAGCCTCAGGTTTTTAGTGTAAATAAAGAGTTTGGATTTATCTGTGATGGTGGTTCAAACATTGTCATACTCAACTTTGATTGTCCATTTGACCTGATCTAGAATCAAGTAGCCAATCCTCTGGGTATGTTTGTGAGTGGTTTCTTAGATTGGGTTAATTGAACTGGAAAGACCCAACCTAAATTTGGGTGGCATCATTCTATGAACTTGGTTGTAGCCTGAATGAAAAAGAGAATTAAGTTGAGTCCTCTCATTCAGCCCTGCTTTCTGATAATCCACACTCTGTGACAAGCCACATCATTCTCCTGCCGATGCAATTTCCCAACTATAATAGAATATGCCCTCAAATTGAGAATCCTCATAAAGCATTCTTTCCTGAACTTGCTTTTGTCATAAATTTTATCACTGAAAAGATACAAGTAACTCATAAAAGTTCTCATAATTTGATGATTAATTTTCTTCTTTTAATGCTTTATGTTTGGCGTCCAAAAACATTTATGTTCAGTATCATACAGTCTGGTTTTGCAAAATATTTCATAATTTCCAAAAGATATTGATGAAGAATATATAAAGCA
Organism: Zapus hudsonius; assembly: GCA_004024765.1. Taxonomy (NCBI): domain Eukaryota; kingdom Metazoa; phylum Chordata; class Mammalia; order Rodentia; family Dipodidae; genus Zapus; species Zapus hudsonius. Next base: position 3,976 of record PVHP010008800.1, read on the forward strand.
ACACATTCAAAGTAATTTTTGTATCCCTTTTATTCTGCATCTCATTGGAAGCCTTAAACTCAGTGAGAAATTACGTCCCTGATGACCATCATGGCCTCTGGCAGTAACGAGACATTTTCTGGCTCATTTTTCCTTTAGACTAAGTTAAGGTGCCAAACCTAAAACAATTTTCCCATGCAAGATTTAGCATGGAGGGAATTACTGAAACCACAGGGTGGAAATTGATGATTAGCATGAGACGCTATTACCATACCAGAAAGGGAAAAGACTAAATGAGCTATGATCTGAAGTAAAATATGTCATCCTGGAAATTGCAAGTGATATGATGGAGAAACAATGCTTGTAACAGGGAGGGAGAAGGAGTGAGCCATTAGACAGAAAAGCAAAGAGGCAAGCATCTAAATCAAGAGGACAAGACAATGAGATGGCTTCAGTTACTGTGCAAGAACCCAGACTGAAAGACACTGTGGTTAGAGAGTGTTGACAGGAAGCAATCCATCAATTAAGAGACTACACCATTAAGGAGACTGAGCAAGAATAGGGTCTGAATGTACTTTCCTACTTGAATAATACACAGGTAAATTCATTCTAAGTAATTCCCTGGTAAAATGCCATCCTAAAATGTCAAAAGCAAAGTATAAGAACAGAAAATCTAGTTTGGTGTTGCATGCTTTTAATCCCAGCAGAGGTTGGAGGATCACCATGAGTTCAAGGCCACCCTGAGACTACATAGTGAATTCCAGGTCAGCTTGGGCTAGAGTGAGATCCTACCTCAAAACATCAAGAAAAAAATATCTAAGCATCTCTATGTATAAAGAATATATTAAATATTTTAAGTGAAATTTATTGTTGCAACTTGTTTAAAAATTCAAAACATTGAATTTTATCAGCAGCTTTTTATTTTATGCAATGAATAAAGATTTAACAAACGGGAAATGGTACAAACATTTGCTTTTATTTTTCAGGTTCATTTTTTTTCTTCACAATGCTAACGGTTAAACCCAGACCCTTCTGTATAATTAACACTGAGAAATATCCTCAACGTAGTGTTATGATTCTTGAAAAGCACTCTCATTAGTCAATGATTTGTAATCATTTTTACTCAGTAAGCTTTTATTTCCAGGGAAAGCTACACAGGTGAGTGAAAGTACAGAGGTGTGTAATAACAACATAGGTGTCAATCTCTTACAATAAGTGTTCAGTGGTAATATTACTGCACTGTGGTTGGGTTTTAGAATCTGTGAAGAGAATGGAGGAGGCATTTACTTTGACAGATGATAAAATAATCCTTCTCAGAGAAGATGTCTAAGGTGACCCTGAAGAATGAGTTTACTTCAGTTTACTAAAGTGGAGATCATTTGGGGCTGATAGCATCTGCATTGGCTGATTTTAGCTAAACCATATGGTTGGCTCTAAATTTTTACATGTTCCATGAATATAAGAATTGAAAAATAGGGCTAGAAACCCTAGAGAGAGAATTAGCCCACAAAGATATACTAAAATAGGGGCTGCAGGGCAGATGGCTCAGCAGTTAGGGCAAGTGCCTGCAAAGCCTAAGGAACTGGCTTCGATTCTCTAGTACCCAACTAACACCAGATGCACAAATAGCACAAATAGAGTTCTTTTGTAGTGGCAATATGTCCTGGCATGCCCATTCTCTCACTCTTCTTCTATCTGTCTCCCTCTACTTGCAAATGAAAGAGTAAAATATTTTTTAAAATACTTAAAAATGAGTTGGCTAAATTGTGAAGCTCCTTCAATTATCTAAGAGTTTAGCACCATGAGCTTGAGTTTTAGTTTATCATATGTGACTGATTTTGTTCAGCATGATTTGCACTTGCTGATTAATGAAAATAATGTAGCTGATGAAAAGTCAAATTTATTATAATAGAGTAGTTTTAGTATTGATTTGCTTTTTACCAATTCAGTTAGCTCCACAGAAAATTTCAGAAAAGGCAATAAAAATATATCCTATTTCATAGTCGCCATCAGAGTCTGGAAATGGTGTCTTTGTATAATTGGGCAAATTGTAGTTCTTTTTTCTTTCCTTTCTTGATTTTAAAATTAACACAATTCTCAGCCCTTAAAGTGCCTTCTTTATTAATTGGTTGAAATGATTATTCAGACAGATGGCTTATTTAAGGAAAGTAGTTATTTTTATATCCCATGGGGAAGACCATCTGTTCTGATTAAGGGTCCTGGGCTCCCAGATGTTACCGTTTTGCCATAACCTGTGGAGTCTTGGCTTCCATTATTTCAGCTATGATGCACTGCTCACTAGGGAATTACAGTTAAGATCATGGTTTAGATCACACTCCTTACAAGCACATACACAACATCTAGTTTCAACCTAGAATAATGAATTGAGGCCAGAGACCTTAAGCTTTTTTCTCTCTTGGTCCTTAATTAACTTTGCCTTTTGGTTCAAAGTTTAAAACTATCATTTTAAACTAGAACTCAAATTTATATGGACAAATGATGTAAACATTTATTTCTCTAAAGAAGGTTTACTAAATGCCAACAGGCAGATAAGAGGATGCAATACCCAACATTGTTAATCATTTGGGAACTTCAAAATACAAAATCACAGTGAGATACCACCTTCGTCAAGAGCACAAAGTAATCAAACACAACCCCCTTCTCAAAATGGCAAGGGAGGAGGTGCAAAAGTTCTAGAGAATGTTGAACACTTGTTTATTGTTGATGGATATCTAAAATAGTGCACCTGATAAAGTGAATAATATTGTGGTTTTTCACACACATTAAAAAGAATCACTTCAGGATTCCACAACTGTAGTATCTATGGATGCACCCAAAAGACGTGAGAGCAGATACTTGTGAACTCACCTTCACAGCAGTATTTGAGATAGCCGAACAGCGGAAACAAAGCCAATGGCCAGCTACAGAATGGATAAACAAAATGATGCTTGTATTTGCAGTGGAGCATTACTCAGTTTAAATAAAGGAATATCTGGCAGATATTGCAACAGGTTTGAAGCATGAAGACATTATGCTAAGGAAAATAGGCTGTTCACAAATAAATGGAAGCAAACAGATAGATAAGTATGGCTCCAGATACCTGGAGTAGAAAAAAAATCTTAGAGACAAAATGTAGAACAGTTGTTACCAAGGGCTGGGGGCAGAGATTGTAAAGTTACTCGTTAATAGATAGAGAGTTCCAATTAGGAAGATAAAGACAGCCTTAGAGATGGTCACTCTGTTAGTAGCACAAAAATTAAATAAATCACTAATGCCAATGAACCAAACATAAGAGGTTAAAATGATAACAATAGTAAAATAATTACAATAGTATATTAATATCCATATAGAAAAGCTACAACAAATTAAGTTTGGTGGCTTTTAAATGTCTCAAAACTAACAGCATATTCTAAGTTGAAAGATTTATTTCATTTTTCCCAATCTATGCCCTGGTAAAGATCATTGTGTATGTTCCATTTTCTTAATTCTTTGTCTTTTTTATGATTTCCATATGAGGGGCATGTTGTTGAGATTTTCTTCCTCATCTATGGTGGTAATACACAGGTATCCTCATCATCATAGTCTTTAAAGCATTTTTGCTGGTTCAAGGATGGTAGTATTCTGTGACAAATAAATAAGGGAATAGTAGGCAAGGAGGGGACAGAAGAGAAATGTTAACAGTCAGAATGATTAAGAGGTCCCATAGTGTCTGTTGCCCCTCTAGCACATGACACCCTCTGCCCTGCTGCCACTTTGGATCCAGCTTCAATGTTAAACATATTCCTTTCTGTGGTGTTCTTAGTCACACATTCTGGAGTTTCTTAGGAGCACTGAGCTTTAATTCCAGGCCAGCATGATCACTATGCAGAAAGGTGAACTGTATCATTTCTCCACCAAGAATACCCAGAGGCATGGCTAACCTTGACACTGGAATGCAGAATTGAAACTGTAGAGCATTTAAGAGTTCAGACCTGGATGGGGTCACATGGAGTACACTTCTATGGCATTGCCTCAGTATTACTGGGTTTTTTTAGGAAGTTCATATCTTTTCTTATTTCTCACAGTTTCATACTAAAAGCACTGAGAATTTCACGTGGAGTGTACTTAAAAAGGCTTTAGTGTTTTCACATCATTTCTATATTCAGTTGTAAAAAATAATTCATAATCCTATTGAGTATTTTATTTTAAAAAGAGCATGCATACTCTGACTTGATTTTGGGGAAAAAAAGTAGCATGTGGGCTCTTATTAATTGATTATAAGACCCGAATTTTAGAAGGTAGTTTGACAATTTCTTGCAAAGCTAATTAACTAAATGAACTGCTCTCTTTCTGGGGAAGCCACATAGAAGAACATGAGTTTCCTTATTACACAAAACCCAGCCCAACCAAGGAGATCTTTAACAAACTTGCAGAGAAGCTTAAGAAGTATGGCATTACCACACTAGTAAGAGTAAGGGAAGCAAGGACAACAGAAATCTTGTGGATAAAGAAGGCATCCATGATTTTGATTGGCCTTTAGATACTAATACAGCACATACAACAAGAGTGTTGCTGCCTGGGTAAGCCTTGTAGAAATTAAGTAAACAGCCTGCTTGTTGAATTGCAGTCCATTGTTTTGCAGGCCCTTGAAAGAGGAGCTTCCCTGCTTGTTGCCCTGCATTAACTGAAGGTACACTGAAGAATGAAGATGCACTGCAATTCACCAGATAAAGCAGTGTGACACACTGACCCCGAAGCATCTACCATATCCTAAAGCCTGGCTCTGGTCATAGAACAACTGTGGTAAGTCATATAAATCCAGGTTGCCCATGTTATTTCCTTGGACATGAACTTTAAATGGGACCTGTCTTATTGTACTTAAAATTAGCCACAATGTTGGCTTGGTGAATAATTATAATGAAGCTTCCATAGGCATATTGAATAAAGTTTTACCTGGCCTCAAGCTTGAAAGAATTGCAACATGTATGTATGGGCTACGCTCAAACTACATGGGCACTTCTGAAAAGAGCCTTGCTGGTCAGAATTTAAAATGTGCTTGTTATTTGTACCAGTTGGCCTTTCCTAAAGCAATGAGGGGGTGAGCTGTCTTTACATATATCTTATGCCTGAATCTTATCAATACATAGAGTATTTAAGTCCCCAAATGTCTAGCACAGTACTTGTATTTGTTTATCATAATATAGAACCAAATCTCCAGATACTAAGTATACTCTAGAAATTACATAGTGTATTCAATCCGTTATTATATATGCTACAACCATTAATATTGACAACCAAATTCCAAAGTAAAAATATCAATACTAGAAAATTTATATTATACCATTATATAAACGGCAGCAAGTTTCATCATGTATTCAAATAGAGACCATTTCTTTTTTCAAAGTCCACTATAGTATCCAATGTTGTATTTTCCCCCTAAAACATTTTAATTTTATTTTTGCATATTTCACACATTGCATTTTGATTATATTTCTCCAATGCCCTCTCTATATCTTTCCAATTCCCACTAAACACCTTCTAAAACTTGCCTTCTTCCTGTCCTGTCATTCTTGGTGGGTGACCCACTGAGTTAAACTAAGGCTGCTTACATGAACATGGTTACTTTATTTGCTGAGGTACAGGTAAACTACCAGTAACTACACTTCTGAAGAACACCACTTCCTCTTTCCCAGTAACTATTATGTGCCAATAAAATCTCTTGGAAGAGTGGGGTCTCTGGACCCTTCCACATCTAGGATGGGATTTTAATGGGTTCAGTGTGCAGAGAATCACAATGGCTGTGAGGTGGTGAGTTCCATGGACATACCATGTTCACAAGACAAAATCTCATAATAAAGCTCCCATCACTCCAGGTCTTACATTCTTTCTGTCCCTCTACCCCATCCATCTATCTGTGATTTTTTTCAGGAGCTTGCGTGGAATGATATTGATGTTCCATTTGTGTCTGATCAATAAACATTAGTCACTTATTTCAGGACTTTAGCCAGGAATGCAACTACACACTACCTTCTTCTCATTACAAAAGGCAATATCTGTTATCCAGCCTATGAACAACACCAATCTATGGTTATAAACAAATATTTGGAAGGTAGTTTGATAATCTGTTCATTTAGCATACCAAAAGTAATAGGTTCTCTCCTAGATCCTAACTCCCTAGTCATGGGATTTTTGACAAGGTTTACATTATCATGCATTAATTCCTTCTTGTGGAACTGGCCTTAAATCCAATTAGAGGGCTGGAGCAATGGCTCAATGGTGAAGGTACTTCCCTGCAATGCCTGAGGACCGTCCTTGGGGCAGGGGACCATTGATAGTGGTCCTCCTGGCCCAAGTGTGTTGTTACTGAGGGGTGCCATTCCTCTGGATAGTCTCCCCCACCACGGCTCTCACAATCTTTCCACCCCCTCTTCCACTCAGTTTCCTGAGTCCTGGTGGATGAGTATTAAAGCTACTTTAATGTTGTGAGCTTAGGGGTTTTTGTGTTGAGATTCGTTGGTTTCTGTCTCACTGGCTTATCCTTTGTTGATTGAATGGCTATGGCTGTGGGTCCCTTGTTCATCCAATCATTCTCTATGGGGTTCCATATGGATCCTCCTCCGTATGACTATGGTGGCTCATCTCATGCCAGGATCTCAGCTTTCTGCCTGCAGTCGGTTGGTAGGGTTATATGGGCCACAGCTCCCTCGCTGTATCCTGAAAAATACAAACACAATCTCCATCGGAGAATGAGGTCAGTATCGGTTAACAAATATACAACAATCTGGATTACCTAGCTTCTAATTTTAAAAGCCTCCCTGTTAGTCGCTCGCATAGTGCATCTTTTCTTGGGAGCCCACAAGTATGGGATCCGGTGCTTATCGCCCTGAATCCCCGGTTCCAATCAAGGGTTCCCCCTCACTGAGTGGAGTATTTGGCCAAATTTAATAGCTGTTGATTGTCTCCCCCAGGCCCAGGCTCCTCCATTGTACAAGTGCTCCTTTCTTGGTTTGCTGTTCTGTCCCGAGTAGAAATTAAACTATCCCTCTTTACTCTTTTCAAACTTGCATACACTACTTATAATTAATTGGTGCATCTTGTTAGCCACGATTGTTATTGTTGGCTAAAGTTATTTTTTTACTAAAATGAGAATGTAATCAACAATAGGTAAAGTGTACCTGCATTGCAATAGAAACATTGCTTTTCCTTCTCATAACCTTAGTGCTTATAGGAATGTGAATGCATCTCTTAATTCCATTTCCTCCCTTATTCATTATTGCAATCCATGAAAAATGCTACTTATCTTCAGTCAGTAATGAAATCTCACTTTCTCAGTCACCTAATTTACTTCTGTATGAGGGAACAATGAGTGAAAAATAAGACTTTGTGTCATGTACCAGCTGAGTCTATTTCCTGTATAAATTCTGATGACAGAGGGAAGTGTCAGCAGTGTTCTCTTCCGAATGATGACTATCCACAACCAAAAAAAAAATCTCATTTTAGTATTAGATACTCTTCTGTTTAAGCCTTTAATGGAACAAATTTAATTACATGTAAGAAAAATTCTCTTCAGAATTCATTGATTTGTTCTTATCTATTCCTTCTTAAACTGTGTTATTAGTCAAAGGAAATATAAAATACTGAGATATTGTTCTCTCCTGAAACTAAAGAAAAAATTCTCTTAAGGAAAACTTGGAGAATCAAGTGACTAAACAGTCCCCCATCCTCCCACTCTGTTATAAAAAAAAGAGGACATGCAAATTATGAAGTAGGCATTGCTATGTTTCTATACTTAAGTGTGTCCTAAGAAAATCTTTTTATTTCCCTGGATTTTAATTTCTCTAAAAAAAGGTAAGTGATTTTTTTTTGATGTAGTACTTTATGGAGTATTCAGTGTGCTATTTCTTCAAATTGTTATAGGCAATCTGTACATTCCATTTTTAAGCAAGGTCACTGATTTTTCTTAGTTCTATTAGACTTTGGGAGCAAGGTAAACCCATCTTATAATTATCCTACTCAGGACATAAATCCTAAAGAACATTAAACATCAACTTGCCCTGGCAAGACTAGAAGGCAACGTCAATTCAAGAACTTAGAGCTTAAAAAAGAAAGTTAATAAATAAAAACACCTGACTTATCAAGGTTAGCTTAAAAAAATTTCCTAGTTCTTCCTCATCCTTGGAAATTTTGTGTGGGATATTTTCTCACTAATGTTCTTTTTCTGAGTGGATATTTTCCACGTAACTCATATATCCAATCAGAACTCTCCTACCCCATATATACACTTAAATAAACCAAGCAGGCTAACCCCAATTTGATGAATAACTTTTATGCAGGCAGGAACCCATGGTCTAGAGTGGTTTTTGGCAGTGCCTTTCAGGGCCCATTCACAATGCAAGGAGATGAGACTCTGCTTCTCAGTAAAACTTTCCTTGTTTGTCCTTTCTCTGTGCTTGCAATTCTTTCATTCTTGAGACAATGAATTCTGTCCTGATTTTGTTAACACTAATTAAAAAGATGACAACTACTTATTGTATTTGCTTCCTGTCCATAAAATAATTCTGACAATAAATAGTCTTAAAAATGAGATGTATATTTACCATTTGCCTACTAAATTAAATAATGAGTATTTAATGAATTATATCAAATCAAAAAAGAAAAATGCTCATGGATGTTGTTTTTATTCTAGTTTATTTAAAGCATTCATAGTGAATGCCTTTTGATTAGCATTTGTTCTTTTCAATTTATAATAATATAGTCAAAAAATCATATGATAATCAATAATAAACTTCATAAAACTGTGAAATATGTTTCCCCCTGTAGTCATTGTGAACATTTGAAATTTGTTTTTTGACATTAGTAGAACTCAATAAAACTTAATTCAAGGTGCTCTCTTTTTAGGAATGAGAGTTCTAGATATGGATGCAACTGAACTCAACCATGTGAAAATGAGGGCACAGAACACAGACTACATGATCTTAGTTTCAGGAATAAGAGAAAAGGATCAAAAAGGCAAATAAAACACAACAAAACCCACCCTTCCTCAGAGAGTTGTAGCATAAATTAAATGATGTCATGCTGAAATTCCTCTTATATATAACGCACATCTGTATTTTGAATAAAAAGCTAGTCATCAGTCAGAGAACTAAGGATTCTTGAAAATGGGATGAAAATACTAGATTAAAGGTAAAATTAAAAACAGGATATATCCTGAACAACACAAGTCAGAACAAAAAGAAAAGAAAAGAAAGAAATTTTCATGATTCCCTAAAATCTAAGTAGGAGAGATCCTACTATTCAAAGGTAGGCCAACCTTCATAATTCATTAAGAGTTTCTTTCTAAAGGAGAAAGGCATCTTTCTCCAGTGTAAGGATTAAGCAAAAGAGTGCAGAGCTGGGCCATCTACAGGAATCAAGAAAAATAATAGAAGCTGGGGGTGGTGGCACACACCTTTAATCCCAGCACTCGGGAGGCAGAGGTAGGAGGATCATCATGAGTTCAAGGCCAGCCTGAGACTACATAGTGAATTCCAGGTCAGCCTGGACTAGAGCGAGACCCTACCTCAAAAATCAAAACAAAAAAGAAAGAAAGAAAGAAAGAAAGAAAGAAAGAAAGAAAGAAAGAAAGAAAGAAAGAAAGAAAGAAAGAAAGAAAGAAAGATAATAGGGATATTGATGGGAATTGACTCTGTTACTTGCTTGCATTAGAAATAGATGGGTTTACAGCTTCTTCTCAGCTATGGAACATAATAACAAATCTTGCTAATTGACATGTCCTGCCAACTCACTTAAGACTTACTTTTAGTGGAGAAAACTGTAGACAAGACGTGTACACGCCTAAAAGGAAATACACAGAACCTCCTCCAGTGATCAGCCTTAAATATCCATTCAAAAATGTGACCAAACAACGACAATCACTTGCCAATTAAAAGAGAAAAATAGCACATGTGTTAAGAAGGAGCAAGTAGTACATGGAAAAATTGATATAGAGACATAAGAATTGAAAATTCCTGCTGAGTGTTCTAAGGGAGATACAAATAATATCTGTCTCTAGGAAACAAGTACAAAAGAAAGACATAGAAAAAAGGAATTATTAACTAAATAAAACTAATTGATTAAAAGCAAAAGAAATCAATGAGAGATATACAAACATTAAGAATTTTGGAGAACTTATCTATCAAATTGGAGGTTAGAAAGAGAATGATACAATTATGAACAATGTTATAGAACGGAACGTTAATGAACTAAATGGTTTCATAATGTACAGATCCACTTCCTCCTAAACAATGTGGATGCAAAACATTATGCTCAGTAAGCCAGCACTCCATTGATAATACTCTGTTACTTACAAATGATTATAAATCACCATCATCACATATAATTAGCAACACTTGAAGACAGAAGATGATTTGTAATTTTCCTTAAAGTTCTAAGAAAATTACTATGTTTATTCTCTATTTTTCTTGTATATTCTCTTGTATATTATCTTATATAGTCTCTCTCTCAACACACACAATCAAAGCCCAACTGATGATCAGATATGTATTAAATTTCTATATTACAAGAAATTATTGAACTTTTCATTTCAAAGACTTGGAAAACAAATACAGAAAGTACATGAGTTATCAAAAAATATTGTAAAAGCTATATTTGAGTAGAATAAAAGAAAAAATATTACTTCTTGAGAACTAGAAACAAACAGCTCATATTTAGTGATATGGGGTTCTTTTCTAAAGAAACAAACACATTCTTACTGTATTATACACATCATATATTATTTTATAACATTTTATTGGAATAAAATTATATATATATATATATATATATATATATATATATATATATATATATATATATATCCATTAAAACCAGGATGACACACACTTTTATGCATTATTCTCCCCGCCTCCCCCCATGGCTCATACATTCTTTCCACTACCTCTTCTGAAAAATTCCCTGAGTCATGGTGAGTGATTTTAAATTTTGCATAGTTATTAGGTTTTTAAGAGTCTCTGGATTTGGGTTTTGGACAATTATCGGAACCCTTGGTGCCTCTCTCCGTTATCCTTCCCTAGGATATCTGCCTTGCTGTGGGAATAGCTCATTAGCTCATCATACCACTTCCTAAGAAGTTCTGTTAAGGCTCTAAATCATAAGTTGGAGGTGGTTAGTCTCCTGCTTGGGTGCCCCCATCAACTCAGTTCTCCTGGTGGAGTTCGGTTGTTCATGGTTCTCATTGATTTATGAAAAATAGTCTCCAGCAGAGAGTGAGATCATTATTGGTCAAATGAGAAAAATATTGCTAGGTTGGTAAGCATTTGGAGGGCATAGCCTTTCTGAGGATCTATGGTTAGTGAGGATTTCCCCATGGAGATGGGGTTCTTGGTTCAACCCCATTCAAGGTTGCCTTAGGTCTCTTACTAGTCAAGGGTTCCCTGCTTCTGAGCTGATCTCAGAGCCAATTAGCCTGCTATTGATTACCTGCTTAGTTGAGAACCACTATTGCACAGATGGGCACTTCTTGTCTTGCTGGTCTGTGCCATATAGCAGTGTGTTCTGTACTCTCAGGCCATTGGTTGTTGAAGCTTGAAGATGTCTCCTGCTTTCTCAGAATATCATTGGTCTTTCTCCTGGCAGCTTGTTCAACACCTTCCTGCATTACACAGGCTGCCTTCTGGGAGCTGGTTTCAATTCCAGATTCAGCAGGGTCTCTCAGTGTTGTGTGACAGCAGTCTGTGGAATCTTCAGAAGTAGGATCTTATCTTTTTCCTGGGGTGGGTATCCATGGCTTTGACAATAGTTTGTCTTATCTTAGGGACCATGTAGGTCACTTCAATCAACAGTTCATTGTGGGCATTAACTACTTACTGGGACAGGGAGCCAAAGGTCAGAGTTATTTGTACTAGAGATAGGCTCCCAACCATGACCATTTGGGGCCCTAGCTACCTCAGAGACTTGTACAGAAGAAAGGATTCTATGGAGTCCAGTTATTGTGAGTTTAGGTTTATTTTACAATAATTGTCTATGTGAAATAGTTCTAGTATTATGAATTCATGTATAAATTGAACAAACTTTGCAAAAACTAAGTGTGCCAGTTGTGGTCTTGCACACCAGTAATATTGCTGAAGAAGTGGAAGCAGAAGGATCTACCGTCAAGATTCCTCACTTCAGCACAGAGACATTTGCTCAACCATGTTTATAGCATCTCAATTCATAATAAATATTTAGAATCAATCCAAATGCCCATCACTGGACGAATGGATATCAAAGTTGTGGTAGAAATATACTATGCAATTCTACTCAGCTGTAAGGAAAAATGATATAATGAAATTTAAAAAGAAGTGGAAGGAACATATCATACTTAATGAACTCATATAAGAACAGACAGACAAATGCTGCATATTCTCCCTTATCTGTGGTTCCTAACCAGATTAAGCTAGAATAGTAAGCAACCCTGGCATGTGAATTGAGAGACTGTCCAGGGGGATATAAGGAAATGGAGAGGGTGGGGGAAATCAAAGGGCAAGAGGATATATGCACTAGTCTAAACCAATACTGAATCTATAATATAAAATCCTTACTTTCATACAGTAAACTCTAGAAGAACCTTGAGACATCATCTGGTAAGAAGGGCCCTGAAAAGGGTGGAATGAACCTTAACGCCAAGACAAGTTTCTCTGGCCTATAACTCCCTCTCCTAGTAAGTAGTTACTTCCCACATTGAGCTGTTGATCAATGAGACACACAGGTCCCCAAAACATGACAAGCTTATATCAAAGCTCTTGAATACCTGCCCCAACTCAAAAACAAACAAACAAACAAACAAACAAAAAACAATACTGATCTATTGCTGAAGATACTACAGATTGTCATCATTTAGCACCAAGAGACCCTGCAGGATCCAGAAAAGTAACCAGCTCCCAGATGGTAGCCTGTGTAGTGCTATAGGTGTTATATGAGCTTCCAGGGGAAATTGGTCAATGATATTTGGAGGAAGGAGAGGTCAGTGATAAACAACAGTGGAGAGAATGCTGAGAATAAAGCAGAAATCAGCAAGTCAAGAAGTGCTCATCTCTGCAATATGGTGCTAAACCTAGGTAGGTAATCATCAGCTTGCTGAGTGGCTAAGAGATCTCAGTGGTAAGGAATCTTTAGCTGGAACTGGAATCCATGGCAAAATCCTATGAAATCTAAGAACCTGGGCTCTAAAGGGAAATTATCACTACCAGACTTCTACAGAGAGGCTACACCATAAGAATCTGGCCATATCAACAATTTGTCTCATTTAACCCATACCGATCTCACTCTCCATTGGAAATTCTGTTTGTAGGTTTCAGAAGGCAGTGACAACCATGAACAGCCCAATTCCACCAACCGGACCCCAAATGATGGCTGACACCCAGGCAGGAGATGGAACCACTTCTAACTCCTCATCTGGGGCCCAAACAAAAACTTTGAGGAAGTGGAGAGATGAGCAAGAAAGCTACCTCCACAGCAGGGCAGGTAACCTATGAAAGGGTTAGGGAGACAGACACTGAGGATACCCAACAGAGTTCAAAGCAGAAATCCAGAGATTCTTAAGATCTCAACAGTAAAACAGACTTAAAACTCACCCACCATGACTCAGGGAACTTAGTGAAAGAGGGGGCAGAAAGATTGTAAGAGCCATGGTGGGGAAGAATATCCAGAGTCATTGCCCCCTTAATAACGTCATACAAAGGAAACAATTGTCTGCTTGTTGTACAGTTCATAACGCTATCCCATGGACTGGTCCAGCAAGCCCAATGAGGAGGGCCCCCAGCAGATAGAGGACAGGGGAAGGAAGTGGTGGTGCCATCACAAGACTTGCTCATACAATGTATCTAATTATCAATGATAAATAAGTTTAAAAAGAGTTGAATTTACAGAAAGTTAAACATAGTGTAACCAAGACAACTGACAAAATATTTTGAACATTAACTTTCTAATCTTAGAATTGGTAGAAGAATATTGGGATATAATGGCATTGTACACTTTTGAATATTATATTTTAATTTGTATTGCCTTTGGACCAAATCAGGAAATAAATTTTAAAGTCAGAAAGACCTCATCTTCAATAGATTCGCTGCATAGACCCTGTCTTCCATTGACACACTCAGATAGGTGCTATGAAATCTGTGAGGCCCACTGTAGGAAGTAAGAACCTGGACTCTTGTTCAAAAACCTAGAAAAAAGTGCCACAAATTGTACTAAATTATAAAATCTCATTTTTTTCTTCTGTGATGTCTCATTTTTAACGGCCACAATGTGATTGTTTTTAAATTTATTTTCTACTTAATGTCATAAGTAAAAGTGATTTTTTTTAATTATTAGCATGAATTTTACCATACATCTTTATATTGTGTGATTCTAATTTTAAATGTAACCTTTACAAGATTCAACTTTGTATCTGGACTTACTGAAGTCATACTATTATATTTTCCTTGTGCATGCATGTGTATTTCATTACCAAAACAGTGGTATGAAATCAACTGTCATAATTTCACACCAGCACAGTCTTCTATCACTCTGCTTTCAGCTTTCTTTTGAATAAAGAAGGACTCAACGTGGGGGGGATGTAATTGTTAATTCAGCTTGCTCATTTCTATCAAAACAATTAATTTTGTAACAGTGAAAATTCATTTTCCATAAGCACTTTTTCAAAAAGAAAATAAATGACATTGTTCTTCCTGGAGAACTGGTCTGTCAGCATTTTTAACAAACTATTTCATTTAAAGCAGGCAGGATAAAAGAAGCAATTTCTTTTAAATTTACTGGAAAGAAAAAAATTAATAAGAAAGCTTTATAACTACAGTCAATGAATTACCAGATAATATGAAAAGGGAAAGATAAACCTACATGTGCTTCATATACAAAGAATAGCATAAAGTTATGAAAGAAATGGAGTATAAATTACTTATTTCAACAAAGAAGTAGCTCAAATTTCTGTGTGACTATTAAAAGTCTGGTGTGAGATTGGGAATATACAACATATATTTTAATATTTGGATTCAGGATTATCTACATATAAACATTAATCTGCATTTCAAAAATTTTTGGTTGCTGTTTTAAAATGTAATGTTTATAGAAAATATCTAAAATGGAAGATGATATTGTGGCTCTTTTCAGTATATATACACACATACATATATATATGCATATATATATGTAATTGTACTATGTGATAATTTAATTCCATCACAGTTTATATTACCTTTTGCCTCTTGTTCTTAACAGGTTGCATATTAATCCTTAGTTCCTCTCATTCTTGTCTCAAATATTATTTTCAGTGATATATGGGATGCTGTATTTTTACTTTATCTTTACTGTACCATACATTTTTACTGACGTAATAAAGCTGTACATAGCTGATGATAAGACCAATATAAATATATTATCATATAGTGTGCTTGTGAGGAGTCCAGTACAGGAATCCGGGCTAATGTCAGTCTGTCAGTACATCTTTTGTGTGGTTCTAGGGAAACATTTCTTTCCTAATCCTGGGCACTCAGCCTCTCTCCTCTGATCCTTCAGCATCGCATCTCTCTAACCATTCTTCCGCAGCCATACCTTACTTTCTGACCATTTATAGACGGTGTTTGATTTAAGGAGATGCATGATTAGCTTGGGCAACATAGCCTCCCAGTATAGCCATTCTTAACTAAGTCTATTTTGCCTTGGAAAATAACATGGTCACAGAATATGAGAATTGGGATGTGGATGCTTGTGAGACCCTGCTATTTATTTTTCTCATCACAGGTGGCCTCATAGGACTAGAATTGATCATATCATGGGTTTTCGTTTTTTTTTTTTTTCCTCTGAATGTTCTCTGGGTGTTTCTCACCAATCCTAAAATTAAAACTAAAATAAAATAAAATTTTTGAATGACTTATGATTACTATTTGTTTGGAATCCTTTAATTAGCCAGGTTCTAAGCTGATGGATCTCTAGGTAAATTTTGGATTACTGTGGACCATCTTAGAGGTGGGGCAACACATCAACACATTGTAGGAAGTTTGTTAGGTATTACCTTCTAGAACAGAAAGGAAAGATATGCCAGTGTTGTACAGATTTAGAAGGAGGCTTTAGTGCTGTCTCAGAAGCCTAAGCCAACTCTGCATGGATGGGGTGTTTTGAGTTTGTTATGTCAATTTAGATTACCATTATCTCTGATGAGGACTTGGCCTGGATGCTAGTGAGATGACCCGTCAGTAAGGTTCAGCCTGCCCACTGGTAGTAAGATGTCCCCCTCCTACCTAACTCTCATCTTTTTAAGATGGCATTTCACTATACATATATTTTTTTTTTGCTTCTCTATGTGCTCAAGTCCCTTGTACAATTTAAAATGTTTAAAATACAATTATTTTAAATTGACTGTTTGCTTATTCATATAGTGCTTTTTGGCTCCATTTTATCCCTTCTGTTAATAAATGCTGGCAAGTTAGTCACGCCTCATTTCAGTTTCAGTGAAGCGGAATACATGGGGTGGAGTTACAGAATAGTTTCCCTTATACACGGATGCAAAAGAGAACCAGAACTGAGACTTCTCCTTTTCTCTCTCATTGTCTAGGCAAGCACTACCACTTGCTGGATTTCTTAGGATCAAAACTTGTGAAGACATTTTTTTAACTTTACCGATTCTTGAATTTTTCTCATTTTGAAATTTGGATATATCCATCCTATGACATTGTGTATGTGATTAAAACTGTAGTGATAAAAATCAGTAGCACTGTAGTAGGCTCATACTTACCATCTGAAATGTCATAATTTTCACCCTTTCCCTCAGGTTAATTAATAGGTCTTTAATAATCTTTCATCTACTATCATAAACCCAGAAATATACTTGATAAGTTTTAACTTACAAAGTTGCTCTAAGGGAAAATAAAATTTTAAGGAAAACTATAATATATAGAATGTTTTTTCACACGTGTCATTTTATTATTAGAAACATGAATTTAATATGGCATTTAATTGGCTTTAAATTAGAAGACTAGAAACTGTTACGGTAACTCTGTTTTCTTCTTTCTGTCTTCAAGCGTACTTATTCCACAGCTGCCAATGCAACTATAGAGTTTGCTTAGAGTGTCTCCTGAATATTTTATAAGCACCAAGTAAAATCAAAACATTTTTATACAAGAAAAATATATGCATATGCAGAGAAGTTTGAAGACTTTATCCAGGATGTATAAAGCCTGTGAAGTAGACCCTCATATTTTTACATAACAACACTCTAAATTTTTACAGAGCTCTTATGTTCAAAATCTGTAATTGAACACATGCACATAAACACATCTTATGCATAGAAAGGAAACAACACATTCATAAGACGTGTGTACACTTTTATAAACTGATTTTTGTTGCTGTCTTTTATCTTATCCTATTAAAAAAAAAACATTTTTTTCTCGAGCCTTCTAACTTGAACTGATGACCCACCACTGCATCATAGTTTTCATATAGGTCATTTCACAGTTTGAGAAATACATAGGTCTCTCAGTTTTTCATGTTCCAAAGTAATTCTTGAGATTGTCAACAAAATTACAGCTGTCTGCTTCTGTGTCATAAATAGCTATATCTTAGATATATTTATTTTCTCATTTTAAAAACAACACAGAAAAAATTGTGAAAACCCCACATGGAGGGGGTACCAACACAAGATTTCTTCCTACAATATATCAAGTTAATGACAATAAATATGTTTTTTAAATAACTGGTAATTTTTTTTAATTATACTATCTATCTAATAGAGAAAATATGTTATCCACTCTGAAAATCATGAATTTTTAAAGATATAATACAACAAAAGCATTCAAAATTATATTTAAATAGAATTTTGTCTAAGTTCAGTTCTCAAGCTCTTCTACTACCATCATATTTTAATCCAAAAATTCTCATTAGCTTCTCTGTCTTAAAACACAGATATTATGTATAAATTAATACATATTTGTACTGAAAACTATTTTGGTTTAAGATTTAGTAAGCAATGCCTTTCCCCTTATTTCAAAATAGAAGAATCCAAAGCAGGTGAAACTGTGTTCAGAGCTTATTTGCACACACCTAAGAGGAGCCACAGACCAGCACTGTTAAAAGTTTTGAGACTAGTCTAATAAAATTCACCTGTCTTGTTTCTAATTATCTGTTAGATTCAGCTAGCTATCAATGTTCAAATTCTTGCATTCTAATTCTGTGTCCTAGCCTCAAATACAAATATACATTTTATTAAATTAGACTCCACACTTGTGAAGGCTTAGTAGAGAAGATCTAATTCAGATGAAAAGTTGAATAAAAAGATGCAAATCCAGAGATCTGCATGAACTCTGAAACAATGAAATATCTCAAAAATTACTGTTGTGCACAGAACAAGTTCCTAATGGAGCTATTGTCCAAAGCAAATCATTTCTCACAGCATCCATATTGGCTTACTCCGGGTCAGGCAGCTTATTGAAGAATTCTACTTTGCTCAATCGTGGAAGATTAGTAACATGTCAGTGCTTGCTTCAATGTTACAGTTTATTGACATAAAAAGGGTATTTGGAAGACAATTACTTTATATTCTCTCACCATATGAACTATGATATTTTCCACATCGTAGGAGCTCAAAGCACTAATATTAGCAACTATTCTAAACACTTCATTACCTTCCTCATGATTAATCATCCTCATGATAGACTTGTAAGTAAAGATAAATGTTATCATGCTATTGTCTTATATCACAAAGCAAGTAAATAGCAATAACTGATACATTTTGGGGTAATTTTAACATTATTTGTGACTCATTGTCAATCAACATCTTTGATCATCCACTGAACAGCTACATATTGAATTCATCAGCCTGAGGTCTTCCTAAGAGATGTTGATCTGTATTAGCTGATGTTCTCATTGCTGGGGCAGCAGCTTAGGTAAATTCACATGGAATGAATTCTACCTTTTATGGCTGTCATCCCTTTGCTCTGACCTCCTCAGACCATCTTTTATCTAAGTTTTAGCCCAGAATGTTTCCATAAAGTCTAGTATCATTCTCAATCAATAAAAGTTATCCTTACCTGCTCCTCTGTTCCCCTTTTACAGATCATATCCAATTCCTTTAACTTTCTTTAAAACATGCATAAAATTCCAAATGCCATGCTTTAAAAGGAGAGTCATAATATCCTGATAACTTATGTATTGGCATCCAGTCTTGTGGATCAGTCAGAGGATCCTCAAGCACAGCAGCTGGAAGTCCTACAATAACCTTTGTCTCAATAACCTCTGAACTGTTACCATAACACACACCCCCATTGCCCAATTCACTATGTGACCATAATGAGGATGTGATTTGCATCAGGATCTTTATATTTGCTTTTCTTTCTGACAAGAAACCTCTCTCATCATGGCTCCTAAGTAAGCACTTTATTGAGTGAATATCAATTATGATGTTACCAGAAAAGTCTTCAACACACATACATGCACGCGTGCACTCACACACACACACACACACACACACACACACACACACACACACATCTTAATCTGTGCCACCTTCCTCTATTTTCTTCTTTCCTTTGAACTTATCATCAACTGACAACTTCAGTCTTCTCTCTATATAATATAAATTATATAAAGTAAATAGTTTTTTTTTCCATTTTTGCCTTTTCTCAGAACCTAGAAACATACTTTTGCCACAATAGATGCTTTGTAAATTTTCTATGACAATGTGCTTTAGCACATTGTTAAAAAGTATGTTCTTGTATTCTATAAATTTGTATCAATTAAAAGTTTTAGTATGGTATTACTTAATTTCTTAATTTATTTTTTATTTAAAGAGCACAAACCAGGAGAAAAAGTTAGCATGTGCCTTACAAGGCAATATGAATGAGCAAAGAAATGTATCAGCAACTAGTGAGACTAGTATAGAAGAAAAGAAAAAAAAACTTGAGACATTGCCTCTTTCTTACCTATTATTACTTGAATATTTATGATACCACAAAATTGCACAGCAGACATTCAAAACATCATGGGATTATGTGGTGCTTTGAATTCGGTGTTCATATTTGTTCTGAATGCAGGATCCCCAGCTGATGTCAATTTGGTAGGTGGAGCCTTGCCTGGAGGAGGTGAGGAGGGCTTATGGGTGATATAACCTGCTCCCCATTGCTAGAGTTTGGCTCACACTCTTCCTGCTTTTGTCTATCTGCTGTGCCAAAGGTGAGGTCCAGCCTATGCTCATGCAATCCTTTCCTCTGAGAAGTTCCAATTGAGAGAGACTGTAAACCAAATTAAATACATTTCTACTTCTACCAATCAGCTTCTTTTAGTCAGGTATTTTGTGCTAATATCAAAAATGTAAACTAAAACAGAAAATTGGTATGAAGTGAGTGGGGTTCATGTTGCTAAAAACCTGACTGTATGGCTTTTGGCTTTTTGGAACTGATTTGTGGAAGGAATATGGGAGGCTTTGAAATCTTAGATTATAAAATGCCTTCCTGTGATTTAAGCAGAAATTTATAGACCATTCTAATCAGAAAGCTGAAAAACCTAAATGCAGATCTGTAGACTGTACAAGATTGGCTTATGAGGGGAAGGAAGAGCCCAGTCTGGACAGGCTAGAAGCAATTCATGTGAGAGGCCAGCTGTACTTTCCCCATGTCCTGAGAACTTGTGCAGAGTTTTTTGCACAAAATGAACTAGAGTGAGCAGATGGATTGGGCACAGAAAAAATGAAAACTTTGGGCCAAAACTGATGCTCATTTAGCTGCAATTGTTTGAGAGATTGATATAAACCCAGCAGTGATGAACTCTTGAAAGCAAGGGGCTTTTCTGAATGATGGTGTGTCCTGCTCTTCAAAGTTGGCTTTAGTCCCTCCCGGGATTAATGGTTTATAGCCCACCTGGTACTATTAGAGTATAACAAATGCAAGAAGAGAAAGTCTTTAGATTTGCAATGTGTTTTATTTTTTAATGGCCAATGGATGGTTTGAGGCAAGCTTGTTGTGCAATGCATTTGGGGAGACCTGATGAAGCCATTTGGGTAAACCATTGGTTGTAGAAGAAACCACATCCATGACTATGAGGCAGCATGTATGATGAACTGCTGATCAAGGATGGATTGTTCCTGGGGCTGCAAGCAGCCTAGATGGAGGAGAGGACTTGAACTCCAAAGACTCATCACTTTTAAGAGAAGTCAGACTTGAAGCTACAGGATTTGATGCTTGACCTGTTCTTTAGAACTTACATTGGCTCAATCTTTCTTTGAAAAACCATCCTTTAAAACATGAATGTTTATTCTGTGGCATTACGCATTTTTTGTTTTATAGCTCACATTTAAGAGACCTTGGATTCTGAGGATGTTTGAACACTGTTGAGATTAAAAAACAAAAAAAAAAAACAAACAAAAAACACTGGGACTTTTAAAGTTGGACTGAATGCACTGCATTTCATATCATGGATTGTCATCAATTTACGGGGACTGGGACAGATTGTGGCAGTTTTAAATAGGTGTAGCCCCAAAAGTTCTGTGTTATAACAATAAAAAGGCAAAAGTGAGGTTTACAAATCTCAAAAACTATGACTACTTTACTTAATATCAGCTATATGCATAGCTTTTCCACAATCCACTGAAAAACTCAATCAACCCACACAATTCTCTAATTAGCAATCAATTAGCAAGAGATACCATATGTGGGAAGAATGTCATATCCACCAGTAAGTAAAGTACAGTACATATTTTGTGCACCTAAAATGATGATATTGCAGTTGTGGAAGGAAACTTAACACAGAGAAGCACAGATCTAAAGATGCACATATATGATACAACACATGCTTGTCCTAATAGAACCAAGACCAGCTGAGATTGTTGAGTGTGATTTTTCAGGATGTGAAGAGAAGCTGGGCTCTGAGGGAAGACTAGGAATAGAATGGTCATTTGTATATTCATGGCGATGCCATGTATTTTAACTAAGTTGACAAACTAAATGAAGATTTGCATGCAGTGTAAATCCATGTGTTGTGTAGGTTGAATGTCAAAATAATCTTTAACTATAGAACAGCATAAAATTGTTGTACAATTAAAAGTGTGAAAAGGAAAACTGTCTATAATTTTTACTTGCTGGGGAACATTTTAGGAAAGTGGTAACCAAACTACAGCTGATTTCCATCTTCTCTGATTTGAGAGAGAAAATGCCCTCCTCTATAGCCTACAATTTCCCCGGTTTCATGGAGATGAGGAGTCACACAAGTTATGACATTTTGCGGGTGGCTGCAGGAGTCCAAGTTCCCTGCTGTGGCTGTAGCAGCTGAGGAGTGTTTTTCAGAGACTTTTACTCAGTGAAGCCAGGAATCCTTAGTGTTCCACAGCAAAGAATCTCAGGATGAGTCAATATAAAGCAAAGTTGGTATTTATTAAGATGCAGCTTTAACATAGAAGCTCATACTTTAGGGCATAACAATGTACTTAATATAAACCTAGATGTGAATGTGGGCTTCTTGAGTAAATCACACTTAATTTTTTTAATAATAGAAATGTATGTATAATTTTGGCAACTACATTAGTCAGAGGGCTTCCAAGGGGCTTTCCCCCCATCTTTTCTCTATTTAGAACATAGGGTGGTTCCTATAATGAGAAACACTTACTATACTAGGTCACAGGGAATTAAGATAAAAGGTATAACTGTCAACTAAATTTGTAATATTGTTTTAGAATTTTTTATTAGAAATCCTTTGATTGCAGTTGAGAAAGGAGTAAGGAAAAAAAAGTCATATATCTTTAGGTCTTAAGAACACACAGCATCCACCCTTAGCTTCCTCATGGAGGAACCTCAAAGGGAAAATGGTGGTGGCTTAAAAAAGAATAGCAAGTGGTGGTGGTGGGGAATATCAAAGCAGAGACCATGAAATTCAGATGAAAAATGAGTTAGTCAAAGGAGTTACACCCTTGGTTACTCTGAGTTTAGAGAAACTACACAGGTAGCAGATGTAGAGTTTAGAGAAAGCACCCAAGTGGTAGATCTGGAGTGTAAGGGAAATACACATATAGTAGATTCAGAGACCAGAGGAAAATCATACATGTGATAAATGTGAGAAGTTACCCCAAGGTTTAAAGCAGAGGCAAGCAGAAAAAGTCAGATGAGGTAACAGTACAGGTTGGAGGGGAGGGGGAGCCAGAGTCATGTGTATCCCTGTGACCCAAGTGATAAGAGGAACAAAGAGAAAAGGGGATGAAAAGACAGCCCTTATAGTCAATTGAAAAAAAATACATTCTTTCATCAAGGTATGTAAAGGGGAAGACCAGATAAGCTCTTGATTTGAAGGGCCAGCCTACCTCCATAGTGAAGCCTGCCCTTTTAGGAAGTGAGCTAGATGGTGAACAGCAGGGGGCACTGCGGCTATTGTAGATGAGGCTTAATCACACAAAGGTTCCATTCCTGCCAAGAGTTCAAATCATGCCAGGGTGAAGTGGCATTGGTTCTCTCTGGGCCTCAGTTCCTAAATGAAATTGCCCTAAAGAAGCTAGCTTCCTCCTGTTTCTTCTTCCTAAGTTATTCTCTAATGTGTTATTTCTAGGATGGATATCCACGTTAAGTTTAGTAACAAAAAAAAATGTGTTTTCAAGAACAATAAGCAAAGTATGAGTGAGAAAGTAACCTAAGAAGTATTCTTTTATCTCTAAAACATCAAATGTCTATTAACATGAGATAAATAATCTAAGCAGTTGATTTGTGATACCCATTTTGCTTCACGTTCATTGACATGAATGACTGAAAGTTAATAAAAATACAATAACATAAAAACAATGTAACATACATTTTTATCAGAATATCATTGGTTGCAGACTACAATGGTTTTTATACTTTGAAGTTGATAGCTCAAAATGTAAATAAAATATTCTTTCGTAAGCAAATATTTTAAGTGTCTTTTATAAATTCAGCTATTAACGGAAAAAGTCTCACTTCCTTTGAAGAATGGACAAGAGGAAAAAAAACTCAAATCCTTGGGTTCTTTTCATATTGAGAAAGAAAATGAATATCCATATATCAATAATTTTTAAAATTCACATTTAGATTACTGAATTTTTTATTAATGTGAAGATCTTTTAAAAATACAGGTGAGAAATTGAGAAGTACGTATCAATTCCAAGCCTCATTTGTAGTCTTACAGCTAAAAGTGAGTCAATAGCACTATTAAGAATGGAGTGGTACTATCCAAAGAATATAAAGATTAAATTGTGGTTTTGGATGACAGTTATCTAAGAATTATATGGTAAATAAAACTCTTCAGAAACTTTCAAATTTCTATTTCTACCAGATAATTGTTAAAATATTATTTCTATTTTTATATGCACAAAAATGTTTATGTGAGGACTGGAGAGATAGATGGCTCAGACGTTAAGGCACTTGCCTCCAGTGCCTAAGGCTCTGGGTTCAATTCCCCAGGACCCACATAAGCCAGACCCACAAGGTGGTGGCTCTGGTTCTCAATCTCTTTCTCTTTCTTTCTCTCTCTCTCTCTTTCTCTCTCTCTTTCTCTCTTTTTCCCTCTCTCTGTATCTCTCTGCTTGAAAATGAATAAATAAAATATTTTTTAAAATATTTATGTGAAATATTAAGTAAATCTTTAGTAAGAAAATGGATAGTTATGTTATTGTTAACTTAAAATGTAATACACATGTATATTAAAATACTGTAGTGTTGCTTTAAAACTGGACATTCCTCTGTTAGCTTTCTAAACTTTCTTTCCAAGCCAAAGAAGTAATTCCATTAAAACTACAAGGAGGAAAGTAGGCAGGCAGTAGTAATTACAGGATTGGAATGTCTCCAGAACACTGGGGCTGACATCCTAATTATTAGAGCAGCATCTTTTACAGCCACAAGTGATTTCAGATGAGTCTATCCATCAGCTCCTGTTCCCCATAGTCCTCTTCTACTTCCTGCTGGAGCAATGACCACCTAGGAAGATAGGTGGTAAATTTACTTTTCAGTACAGAGGAACTTCCAAAATACATTAAAAAACGCCTTACTTCTGATTGCATAGGCATTCTAAAAATGGAAGCCAGTAGGAGAACATTCTATCTCCCTGTCTGAGGATTGTCTAAGACAGTTAACCACCATCAGATGGTATTAGAAGGTATAGAGAGAATCAACACCAAGTGGGAGGGAAAACCCAGAGGCATTGTTCTTCCCACCCACAATGACTGACTGCTACCAGCACAACTCCATGGTAAATAGGAGCAATCTCAGTGAGGAGAGAACTCAGACCACAGGGGGACTAACTCATGATGTATCCATACAGAGTTTCTACTTAATAAAAAATTTAATAAAAGAATCAGTGTTAAAAGGAAATCATTACAAAAGGGAGATATTTTTGCAATCCAGCTTTCATTTATTAAGGTACACCTTCACCACTTTATAACTCTATAACCTAGAAACCCAGAAAGTAAAGCACAGAGAAAAGAAAATGGTATTGCCTCAGTCTGCAATCCCTCCAAAACAAAAACCCTCAGATAAATAGCATAGAAGTGAGATACAGAAAAGTATCTACAGAATCTCTCATAGTGATGAATAAATATATACTTGTGAAGTGAATGAATTATATGACTTCTGACCTCTAAGTACTGGGACCTTAGTTCAGTCAGAGACAAAATGAGGCTCTGATGTTACAATGGTTTTGATAGAACAATACTGATCTTTATAAAGAAAGTGGAGGGAATGTTTGAATATGCCATCATGTTTTGTTTTGTTCACCTCGGGGCTCAGTAATCTTAATTGCCACATAAGAAGATTAGAAAATGGGGCTGGGGAAAATGGCTCAGTAGGTAATGATGCTTGCAAAGCCTGCTATCCCAGGTCAATTCCTCATCTGCTCAATTAAAGCTTGATGGGCAATCATTTGCAGCAGCAAGTGATCCTAGGAAGCAAGTGCAAAGCACACACACATACATGGATGTGCACAAAAGAGAAAAGAAAGATAATTTTAATAGAATAGAACTTGGCAAAAAAGGCATATCACCTTCAACTCTTAAAAATAATGTATAAGTAAAAGAAAAGAAGTGTATACTCATAAGGAAAGTATCTCAAATCCATGTCATGGAAGTTGCCAGAGTTAACAATTAAAAAAATAAATAACTTCAGCTTTTAAAACACAAAAGAAAAATAAATGTTCCTAACAAGTTACATTTCTTTACTATCTCATGCTATGAGTTAGTTCTGAACACTTCAAATGTATTCTGTCCTGACATGTCATTCTACACCAAGTGGCAATTTTTCCAAATAACTTTGTGTCAAAGAGGAATACTATCTAATATAAAAATTTAGTAAATATTTGAAACAAATTGTCAAAGCATTGAGCTGCACAGAGTATGTGATATAGCTTCAGGAAAAGTTGATTGTCTATATATTAGCAGATTCAAATTTTGAAACATTTGTCATTGTAACCAGAATGATCTCATTACCATTTAGTGTACTAAGAAGATTGGAGTATTTAACAGATCATTGCTTTTTTACTTCCCCAAGTTTCATATCTTATTCCAAGAATAATTTCTTAAACTTCAAATTTTAACTTATTCCAGACATTTTGTAGCATATTTCAATAAAACATATTTTAACTTAAGCAACTTTACTTTAATTTTGCCAAAAGTAATAGTACAAATATCAAATAGCATATAATGTCATTTCCATAGCTGTTGTCTTATCAAACCAAATTTGGCCTTACAAAGTATAAGAATGAAATCACATACATCCCTCAACACTTGCAGAGAAATGCAAAACAGAAAGTGAATTATGAGGTTTCTTCAGCTGGATAATTTATTGGAAAAGTGTTCCAATTAGCAAAATGAAGAGAAAAGTCAATGTAGATTACACATTTCTACTAAGAATCAACAGAAATATTATCAATCTTTCAGAATGAATTCACTATTTCTTTCTTTAGGCTTGAATTCCATATTCAGTGCAGATCATAGAAGGATTCACTTAAAGAAATGTAGTATTAAGCCAAGATTTTCTTGCCATGTTTTCTTTTCTTCTATGCTAACACATTTCATAAGACATCATGAAACTTATCCTTAGATTAATTTTACAGCCTAACAATTAAATACAGCAATATTCACTAGCTATAAATCATAGATCCAGAATTGGCACAAAACTAAAGAATAATCAATATAGAAAGAGGTCTCCTTTTTTTTCCACATAGCACTGACGATAAATCTAACATATAGATATAGATACTAAGGATGAGAGTTTTCTAGTTTTGTTATGAGTATGTCAGCATGCTGTCTGGTTTGTGAAAAATGCATAAGAAATGTATAAAATATTCAGTTATCTTTAAAGATTAAAAGTTACTTTTCATAAGATGTTGAGAAAGCAAGAATGCTATTTCACACAAAATTGGTTGCATTCAGTTCTACCTAACTTATGATATAGAATTTATACTGCTTGTCGTATTCAAGCTCATAAAGTACCATGAACAACGCTATCATGTGGCCTGTAGAATCACAGCTTTCTCTACTAGAAAACCCTTGACAATCCTAAATGCTAGTAAGACAAAAAAAGAAAAAAAAAAAAACTCAATCTTAAAAGCTGAAATGGCGAAGTAGTGTGCTAACAGCTATCTTCAGGGTTTCCAGATGGATAAAGGCACACAATGAAGGTAATGTGGTCATACACCAAGACACAATAATGTTTAACACTGATTAGAAAATCAAATGTTTTTAATTATCAACACAGAACACAAGAATCTTTTCAGACCACTCACCAATATGAAAGAAAAGGGATATGCATAGGCCCATGTAATGATGAGTAAATAATTCATGCTGTGAATATGATATCTTAAGAAGAATTTTCATGCAGGTGCAAACTGGTCAACTTTAAGAATGTTCATGACACCTTAGTTTTCAAGCACTACCATTTGAGTTCTCAGGAATGTTGATGTCAGGCACTGGTAGAGATACCGTCATTTGAAAACTTATGATTCAAAGGGAAAACCTGTACCATTCATTTTGCAAACTGGTGGAATTATTTAAGGCACATTCATGTCTCTTAATACAAAACTTCTTCCACAGAACAGTGCTTTTAAGAATCAAGTCTGAATGAGAAGAAAAAAAAAAAAGAAAAAAATCATTTTTGCCCATGTGTTTAAGGATTTATAGTGTCTTCATGAAATAGGTTTTACTATTCAGAGATCATTTCAAGATGTTCTCGTGACCTTTTAAAAAATTATTTATTTGTAAGCAGAGAGAGAGAGAAAAAGAGAGAAAGAGAAAAAAAAAGGCAGAGAGAAGGGGCATATCAGGGCTTCCAGCCACTGAAAACAAACTCCATTTTGTATATTTGGCTTTATGTGAGTACTGCAGAATAGAACTTGGGATGTTAGGCTTTGTAGCAAGTGCTTTAACCATTGAGCGATCTCTCCAGCCCATCTCGTGACTTTTTAATGTGGTAAATTATTTAATTATTTTATTTATATCATTTTTTATGGTTTTACCATTTAATTTTAAGTAGTAGTGGACTCCCATGTAGTTTTATGCAATAGTGTTGCTATCAGAAAAAACATCATCTAGTTTTCCCAAAATGGACTCATCTTTCCTAACCATATTATAAATCACAATAAAGATACTAGCATTTACAAAAATCCCTTTTAGCTATGAGATAGTTTTTATTTATTAATTTATTTTTAACACAAATTGTAATATGTCATCTCCCCACCCCCATTTCCCTGTGTGCCCTCCTCAGTAAGGTTATTGGTGTTCACTGAGGGAAAATTAGGACCTCTGTCTCTAGGGAGAGCTGTAGTTCAGGGTATTGACCAGGTGAGGACTGTTTTCTCATTTCCAATGGTGTCTCTCAGAGTTTGGGGACTGTGGTGTCTTCAGCAACAGGGTCTTACCTTTTAGTTCTATTGGATAACCTAAGGAAGTGCTTGGAAAAGGCCTGCATTGTTTTTGGGGATCTCATAGATCATCCTGGCCAACTGTTCGCTGTGGGGTTGGTTAACCCAGATCTGGCCCAGGGATCCCCAAACCAGAGCCCATGATTTAAAGATTAAGGTTTATCCAACTTCTACTGGGCATTGTCGTCTGGTCCGTCCACCTCCTTTAATTGGGGCTTCTATCTCTTATACTGTTTTCCTGGAGTAAGGTTCCTAATGTGCTGACTGCTTTAGTCCTTGGTTTGGGGAGTCTGCATCCTCACCCTCCACTTTTTCCAAGTATGGTTATCAAATTTATCCAGCACCATTTGTTGAAGATGCTGTCTTTTATTTTTTTTTTCCATCATACACTGTTGGCACCTATGTCAAAGATCAAGTAGTTTTAATTACTTGAACTAAGGGCTGGATCTTCAATTCTGTTCCATTGGTGTGTGTGTGTGTGTGTGTGTGTGTGTGTGTGTGTGTGTGTGTGTGTGTTTATACCAGTGCCATGCTGTTTTTATCACTATACTTTTGAAGTATAGCTTTAGATCATGTATGGTGATACCTGCAGATGTGATTCTTTTGCTGAAGTTATTTTTGAATATCAGATATCTGAATATCTGATGCCTTCTGACATTCCATCTGAATTTTGAGATTATTTCTTTTATCTCTGCAAAGAATTATTCTGGAATTTTTATTGCTAATGTGTTGAATCTGTATATTTCTTTTGGTAGAATTGCCATTTTCACAATATTAATTCAAATTATGGAGTCCAAATGGACATTTATCTCCTGTCATCCTTGATTTATTTCCTCAATATTTTTATGATTTCATTTTATAAGTTTAACTTCCTTGGTTTGTGAAAATCCAAGGTATTGTGTGTGTGTGTGTGTGTGTGTGTGTGTGTGTGTGTGTGTGTGTGTGTGGCTATTGAAAGTGGGTCAGCCTCCCTGGTCTCCACCATATGTTTGTCTTTAGTATCTGGGAAGGCTACTGATTTTTGTGTGATGATTTTGTATCCTGCAACTTTGAGAGTTTATCACCTTTAGAAGTTATTCTTTGTGTAGTATTTTGGTAACATATATAAAACCATGTCATCTGCAATGAGTGCTAGTTTAATATACTCCTCAATTTGTATCACTCTTCTTTCTCTTGTTTTACTGCTTGGGCTAGGACTTCTAGCACTATGTTTAAGAGCAGTGGTGACAGAGGGCATCTCTGTGTTGTTCCAGATCTTAGTGAGAACACTTCAAGGAGTTCCTCATTTATTATTATTTGGTTCTTAACTGCTTTTTATAGAGCCTTTTTATGTTGAGAAGTGGTCATTTCATCCCTAGTCTCTCCAATGTTTTGATCATGAACTGGTGCTGTACTTTGTCAAAGGCCTTCTCTACATCTATTGAACTGATCATGGGGTTCTTGTGTTTCAGTTTATTTATGTGGTGTATTACATTAATCAATTTCTGTATGTTGAACCATGTCTGCATCCATAGAATAAAGCTTAATTGATCAAGTTGTTAATGCTTTTCTTATGTTATTGAATTTGTTTTTGTTTATTACCCATAATGAGTTACATGCAATGGACAAAAAAAAATGAGTTGTTATCCCCTGTTCACCAATGTCCCTCTTCCCCATCCCCAGTCAGCTGGATATCCTCCTCCGTGGGCAGTCTTTGTTTTGCAAGGATTTTATTGCAAATTTTCATATCTAGGTTCATCAGGGATATCGGTCTATGATTCATTTTCTTGTGTGACTCTGTCTAGTTTTGGTATCAGAGTAATGCTGACTTCATGGAAGGAGTTCCGAAGCACTCCCTCTTTTTTCAATTGTGTGAAATACCTTGAGAAAAAGTGATTTTAGTTCTTTTATGATGGTTTGGTAGAATTTTGCTGAGAATGCATCAGGTTCTGGACTCACTTAGTTGGGACATTTTTTATTTCATGTGCAATTTCATTGGATTAATAGGTTTTTCTGTTCTGGGTTTAGCTTTGATAGGTAGTAAATGTCTAGAAATTCATTAGTTTTCTTCCAGATTGACCAGTTTCTTGGAACACATGTTTTGGAAGTATGTCCTGATAATTATTACAACTTCATTGGTGTCAGTTGTAACCACTTTATCCTCATTTCTGATATTAATTTGAGACTTCTCTTTTTTCATTTTGTTCAAATTGGCCAGGGATTTGTTGATCTGTTTATTTTTTTTGAAGAACCAGCCCTTGTTCCATAAATATTTTTGATTCTTTTTTAGTTTCTAATGTTTTGATTGCTGCTTGAGCCTTGATTATTTCTTCCATCTGGAGTGATTTTGATCAGTATGTTATAAAGAGATATAATTTTCCCCTAGGACTGCCTTCATTCTGTACCATGAATTCTGGTATAATGTGTTTTCATTATCATTCAATTCTAGAAATTTTACAATTTCCTTTTTACTTACTTCCATGTTTTAATCATTGCTTAGCAATGCACTTTTCATTCTCCAGGATTTGGTTTGTTTTCTGTTCTTTCTCTTATTGATTTCTAGCTCTAATGTGTTGTGGTCATATATATTAGAAGGAATTCTGTCAATTTTTCTAAATTTAAGGAGGCATGCTTTATGGCTTAATATATGATATACTTTAGAAAAGGTTGCATGAGCTACTGTGAATAATGTATATTTTGTAGAATTAGGGTGGAATGTTCTGCAGATATATGTTAGGTCTAATTGGTCTATGGTGTTAAGCTCCATTATTTCTCTGTTGATTTTCTGCTTTGATGATATGTCTATGAAGACGGTTGGGAATTGAATTCCCCTGCTATGATGGTATTGGGATTTATTTCTGATGTTTGGCAAGTAGATTTTGCTTTAGAAAATGTGGTGCAGCTGTGTTTGGTGCATATAAATTTATGATTGTGATATCCTCTTGTTGAGTCACTCCCTTGGTGAGTAGAAACTGGCTTTCTTTATCTCTTTTGATTACTTTTGGTTTGAAGTCTATTTTGACATATATTAGTATAGTCACACCTGCTTGTTTCTTGTTTCCATTTGCTTGGAAGGATGTTTTCCATCCTTCCACCCTGAGGATACGTCTGTCTTTGAGAATGAGGTAGCTTTCTCAGAGATAGAAGATACATGGATTCATTTTCCTGATCTGTCAAAAGGCTATACATTCTTGGTGGGGGATCTATTGGCTTAATGCCTTGAACTGTTTTGCTTTGAGGTTTTCCCTTCTCCAGCATGACCTCTTGTGATGAATGTAAGGTACTTTTCCCTCTTCTGACCCCTGAGTTGTGCTAGCAGATTAGCTTTAGTTAAGGGAGGAGTATGGGAAGGTTGTCTGCCATCTTGCTTGGACTGTTTGACCTTCTCTCTGTGTGGAGTACTCCTTGTGTGTTGCTTAAAGCTGGGTCAGGGTGTGTAAACAGCTTGGCTTGCTTGCTATGGGGGCAGTGTCAAGGAAGTGCTCTTTTCTCCCTGTGTTATTTACTGCCTGAGGACTTTGGAGAGAGCTCAACACTGGTTCCCCAGGCCTGACAGGCAGGTTGCTCTAAACTGAGGTTGTGTGTATGTTGCCTGTTAACAGCAGCCACTAGGCCCAAGGGGCATGAGATCATGTGATGATCACTTCCCTGCCTTTCCTCATAGCTGGCCCTTGCTGTACAATTAGTCGCAAGACCTGTGTGTGTCCTTAGGACTGCGGCCACAGGCTGGGTAGTTTGGGTATTCCAGTCTACTGAGTTTCTTCCAAGCTTGGAGTTGTTCTGTTCTCCCCAATATATGACTGAAACACAACCTAATACAGTCCCTCCCTCATGTGCCTAGCATAAGTCTGGACGTGAACTGAAGTCAGACACTTCCCCAGCAGCTCAGGACACCACACGTAGTTATCAATAGTTGTTTTTAATATATACTAATAGTAGATAAAGCATTGTGTGTGCACATGCGTGTATGAATATACATGGGTGTGTCTAGTTCTATGCCAATGTAGTACACATATACACTCTAGTGACTATAGCTTACATACATATGAAATGCACAAATTCTTCATAAGAATTCTACATTTTGTTCTCTGAATGTTGCTACATCAACATTCCCCAAAAAATGTACCACCTCCAATACCTGGAAATGATGAAGCTAATTTTATCTTCCTCATTTTGTAATTGAGTGAATGGTATGTTTTATCACTAGGATTCATAATGTGTAATCTTTAGACATTGACTTGATTAACATGATTTTTCAGACTTAGATTTATCCAAGTGGTACAAACCACATTTCTTTAAAGCTGAGAGGGATAGAATTAACACATGTATTTCTATATTTTATAGTTATCTCTGTAAGCTCTGTTGAGATAAATTTTGTAGCAAATATGAAGTCTGACTTCACATTCTGCACTGTTTGTTGAAAGTTGTTGAATGTGGTATATGTTGTCCCAACAATGTCTACCTCATTCATTCTTTTGTCATTGTTTTCAGAGCAGTTTGTTTCAAATATTAGCCTATGAAATTATCTACTTTGTGGCAATAAAAATAAATATTCCAAAAATTGTGTATAGGTTTGGTTGAATGTAAGATTCCATTTGTAAGTAATCCATATGCAATAATACCTGTGACCTATGGCATGGAAAAATGGACATCTGATTTTCTCTCTCTCTTTTTGTATGTGTATTTTTACATGGTGTGCAGAGGTGAATATATGTTCATATCTGTGTTGCACATGTTTGTAGATTAGTTTGTTGGTATGAATCCTCATGGATTGCCTCTGGATTTCTTCCTCAGTTACTCTCCAACTAAGACTTTGTGCAGATGTCTCTCTCACTGAACCCAGAGCTCAGGAATTTGGTTAAATTACATTCAGTTAATTTAAATTCACTAGCTTGCCAGTGAACACCAGGAATCTCCTATCTCTGACTCCACATTATTGGGATTTCAAGAACACATCACCACATTTACTGTTTTATTTGAGTGTTTGGGATATGAACTCAGGTCCCCATGTTTACTTAAGTAAGAGTTTTAACTACTAAGTAATCTCCCCAACCTCAAATCTGTTTGTATGATACTGAAGACTCTGTTTTAGAGTGGCTATACAATTGTTCACTGCTTGAGGAATTGTATGAGTGATCTATTTTTATTTTTCTGTTTTGTTTTGTTGATGAGCCTTTGATATTTCTACATTGTCAGTTTTTATTTGCTTGTAAAGCCTGGTGGCAATATGTCATTTAGCTCTAAATTTATATTCCATGAATGAGTAATGATGATGTAGAACAGTTTGATGAGCATATTTTCCATCTGGATATCTTCTTCAGTGAAATATTCATTTTATTTTACCCATTAACTTGTAGGATTTTTGTTTTTATATAACTAAACTTAAGAGTTCTTTATATATCTCAATAAAAAGTTCTTCATCAGATGTCAGCTTTGAAAATATTATTTCCACAATATCTAACTTTGCCTTTTATCATCTTCACAGGGATTCTACATGATAAAACATTTTAATTTTCATGTGGTTCAGTTTATCAAATTTCCTTTCATGAATAGGCTTTTACTTTGAATTGTAAGAACTTTTCATCTAGCCCTAGGTCCTAAGGATTTTCTCCAATTTGGACCTAAAGTACATATATTTCTACACTTTTTAGTTAAGCCTGTGATCTTTGTTGAGATAAATTTTATAAAAAGTATGAAGTCTGAGTTCACATTCTGCACAGTTGGTTGAATGTTGTAAATGTGGTTTATGATACCCCAACTTTGTTTAACTCATTCTTTTTTTTGATTATTTTTGGAGCAATATCAGGCTCACATAGAAACTGAGCAGAAGTTACTCAGATTCCATTAATCCATCCACATGTATGCATGACCTCCTTAATTATTAAGATCTCCATCTAGAAGGTCACAATCAATGAGCCTATACTAATATAGTATCACTTTCCAGTCTATAGCTGATGTTGGGATCTTTCCTGGTATTCATTTTAAAGTATGTGTCTTAGTCACCCATACACCGCTGGGATGAATCTCCAAACCAGGCACAGTTTATGGGAGGAAAGTTTTTATTGATGCTACAGATACAGGGGAAGTTCCATAATGGAGAAAGAGATTGGTGCCCTTTCACAAGCCTAAGCAAAGAGAGAAACTCATCCCCAGAATCATATACACAACAGCAAATAGGCAGGGGGGAGGAGATTTTTTTCCCCCTTTATATAACTTTAAACTGGGATCTTGCAACCCTATCCCAGAATTGTTGACTCCCTGAGTCTTTGGAATTTCTTTCCTGCACAGCCCTCCCAGGAAGGGATGTTCATTTGTAGCTTCCCTGAGCTTCCTTACATCCTGCCCTTATTGTGAGAGCTGCCTTCCTGTAAACATATTCAGAGAAGTACCCAAGATTACTCAAAATGTCAAGCAGACAAAACTTAACCATTACAGTATGTTATGAAGCTTTCTGTCAGTGTGTGAAAAATTATCTGAGAGTATATTAGGAGAAAAGGCGGATGTTGGCTCTTGATTTCATAGTTTGCATTCCATAATCCTATGGCTTCCTTTTTCTCAGCACATGATGACAAAGTACATCATGGTGGTCTTTTTTCTCTGCTTATGCCTCACTATGTAAAACACCTATCACCCTCCTCAATAGTCCCACCAGCTAAGCATGATGCCTCCAACACATGAACTTTCCAGGGACATTCCAGAGCAGTTCCATGCAGTGGTCTGGAAGAAATCTGAGATCTTAGCTATTACTTTGCCATTTTCATAATATCATATAGAAAATCATTTATTCAGCCATTTTTCAGTCTTTTTCCCCTAATAAAGCCTACTTATTGGAAATCATATTTTATGGCTCTGTTGAATATTTGGAAGGACAGCAGTCCATCCAAAAATTTAAAAGATCTTGTTCATCTACTGAAAGACATGTTAATTGTTTTCAAATTTGGACAATGACAAATAACACTGATATAAGTATTTTTCTGCAGAATTCAGATGACCCACTTTCTATGCCTCAGAGAAAAATTATGTGCCAAGAGCATGGTTGGTTTGGTGAGAAGGTACAGACTCACTCCACGGTGATTTTGTATTTCCATCACCTTTGAATAAAAGTTTTTATAGCTTCATGTACTACTTCCCTTGTTCCTGTGTCTAAATAGCCAGACAATTTAAGAAAAGAAAGGTTTATTTTGTGTGTCAGTATGAGGGTACAGTCCATCCTTATGGAGAAGGTAGCTGGTCATTCTAAAGGCACAGTTTGAAAACAGAGAGAAGACAGGAAATGGGGCTGGTCTATCAAACCCCAAAGCCTGTGCCCAGTGTCTCACTTCCTCGATAAAAGCTTCACCTCTGAAAGGATCTAATACTTTCCCAATTAGTGCCATCAACTGAAAATAAGTATTCAAGTACATGTCCCTAACATTTCACATTCAATCGATAACATAACACATCCTTGTCAACTTTTTAAATTATTAGTATTCTGGGTATGGCCATTGTAATATCTGTGCCTCTCAATGTCTTAGTTTAAATCTCTCTAATGATATATATGATGTGGAACATGTTTTTATATGTTTCCTATCTACCTTTTTGTCTTGGTAGGGTATCTACTAAGATCATGCCTAATTTTTTTAGTGATTTTTTTTCATATTGTAAATTCAGAAATGTCTATGTAGTTTAGATAAAAGCCACATAGCAGATATTTCTTTTTCAAATGTATTTCCTCAATCTGTGGTTTTTCTTCACATTCTTTCTATACTATATGATAGGCTTTTAATTTAATTATGTCAATCTATCAATTTTATTCTTTCATGGGTTGTATCTTTGGTATTTTAAAAATGCAATAGCTAAACCCATAGTTTTCTAGATTTTTAATTACCTTTAAGTAGTTTTAAATTTTGAATTTCACATTAAATTCTATAATTTGAGTTGAATTTTAGGAAGAGAATATGATTTATGTCTTGAATCACTTAAAATTTTATTATCACCATCATTATAAAATTTATGTATGTATATATATATGTATATATGTATGTATATATATATAGATAGATAGATAGATAGATGACAGAACTATTTTTAAAGACTGCTCCTCTAACATATTTTTTTAAATCCATTATTAGCTACAAAATTGCATTTATGTGGGTTTACTTCCTTATTTGTCTTGCCCATTTAAGAAATTTTAATTTTTCTCTTGTTGATACTTCAACAAGATGGTTCAAGCAAATAATAATTTAATTTCACTTTGTTCTCTTACTTTTCCAGTGTTTTTTTATGCAGTCAATAAATAACAAACATCTTTTTTCATGGACCCTACTGCTCACAGGTTTAAGCAGACTAGCCACATAACAAGCTCCAGGGATCCTCATTTCTCTGCCTCCCAGAGCTGGGATTACTGGCATGCAATGTGGTGCCAAGCTTTTAAGAAGGGGCTGGGGATCTACAATTAAGCTGCCATGCACACTTCTAACTATAATCTCTGCCCTCTTCTTTAGTTTTTTAAATGGAGGATTAGTGACTGTATTATTGGTTGTAAATTTGTGTTTCATTTATTTTGTTTTTGCTTTAGTTTCAGTTTTTTAGACATACAACTACACTTTTTTTCCATTTTCCTAAGTTTTTGATGAAAAATCTGCTGACAGTACTATAGATGTTTCTTGCATTTAACAAGTTAATATTTATTTTAAAGCTTCTAGAAATCTCTTGTCTTCTGTTAATTTTAATATAATGTGTCCTAATGTGGGTCTTTTTGTAATTGTTGAACATTTCAACTCTCCTGACTATAACTCCCTATTTCCTACCCTGTTCTTGAGAATTTTCACTTATTATTTCTTTAAGTGAGATGCATATCCTTTTTACCTTACCTCTGGTAATTTGTTTCTCTTATGTCACTTTATAGTGTTCTATAAATATCTTAATTATCTTATTTTCATTTTTTTTTCTTTTTAGACAAAATGATTTTAATATACCTAGTTGACTCGTCATCATTCTGTTTGATCTAACGTAATAACGTAATAACGTAAATCAGACCCTTATCTTGATTTTCTGAGCATAGTTGATGTATTCTTCAACTCTGATTGATGCTTCATAGTTCGTTTATATTTCTAATCACTTTGTTGAAATTCTCATTTTGCTCATAAATTAATCTCCTTTTCCTTTATGTTTGTTCTTTTTAAATATGGTATGTTAACTTATATATTTTAATTTTATTAAATTTGCATCTGGTTATTTATCATGTCATTTTTTTTTCAGAACAGATATCATAATTCCTTGATTTTCTTTGACTCTGTTTTCTGGTGTGAACATTTGATAAGATTGCCATTTTAGCTTATTTTAGTTATTTTTGGCTTATTTCATATAAGGAGATATAGGCAGAGCCATAGGTTTTATTTCCATCTAGACTATTTGTGCTTGCCCAAAACTCTCCTTATTTTCAGCAGCACTATTTTTAGCATGCCCTCCCCCAGTGCATTAACTTGGCCAAGTGGGGCTGTTGCCTTGAGTTGAGTGAGGTAGGCACCGTTTACTTGTCACATATTTGAAATGTCTTGGCTGTTGTATTTCTCCCATAATTACTTCTGTTGTAGAGAAGAGAATTGCTACTGAGTCCCAAGGAGGCTTCAGAGAAGATGCCTGCAATCACAATGACACTGTTCACTTTGAACCAGGCAGGTAACAACTGGATATTTACAAGTCTGAAAATCTTCTTTTTGTGCTCTGTGGTCTTAGAGACTAAGGAATTGAGGGTCCAGTAATTCTCAAAGGTACAATTTTTTTAGGAAGCAGTTTCCTGGGATGAGCTTTACAATTTGTGGTGCTCATTATATGAAAACTTTTTCTCAGTCTAGTCCTGAAAGGACGATAAGAGCAGCATAGAGAGGAAGACCTGTGGAATATCACATCTTATGTTTGGTTTGCTATGGCTTCCTGTATTTTTGTGTTTTGTTTTTTCTCTCTCTAAGATTGAGGGAGTTTAGTAGATGGGAATATCTGAAGTAAAGTGCAGGAATTTCACACTCTCAAGGCCAACACATGTCTTCCTTCCTCCTTTAAGGACTGGAGCTGAGTGAGGAAGAAGCACAATCAGAGTCCACTTTAAGGTTCTGGTCAGGAGAAGCCTCCCATTTGTTAACCGCTAAAAGATTATGAGGATTTATCTTGAAATCTCAGGAGCAAGGGTTATAGAGTCTGAGTTATTCCTGGGTTTAAGTCTGAATAGTCTTAGATTTTCCTTGCTTTTTGGGTCTCCAGGAGTGTAGATGGCAGAAAAAAAAAAGTCACAACCCAACCTTTTAGGGCAAAAGCTGGAGTCTAGACTGACTCCAAGGACCATAGCTATTGGAAGTGTTTACATCGCTCAGAACTTTTACTTTGTTCATTGTATGAGGAATCTTCCAGTGTTAGGTCTCTACTGTACCTCAAATAAGGCAATTTAAAATATTTATTTTATTATTTGTGGAGAGAGTGTTAGAGAGAGAGAGAGACAGAGACAGAGATAGAGAGCCAGAGAATGGGCAGGCCAGGGTAGAGCCTCTTATTACTCTGATTCTGTCAGAACTATTTTGCATTCCTCTTAGACTAGAGATCTTCTGCCACATGCCATGTGATTCTGAGCTGGGAACAATTAAAATAAACATTCAACAGTTCGCATTTCCCTACCACTTTTCATTAAGTGGAAATTGTTTTGGATCACAAATAATTATTCTCAATTTATTAATTTCTATAATGATTTTGTGTTTCAATTATTTACAAGAGGACAAAGGAGTACCTTTTATCCAAATAATATTATACTGAACTAGACTCACAGGGGGAATTATTATCCCAAACCAAAAGAACACAGCTGAAGAAGCAAAGAAGT
Organism: Zapus hudsonius; assembly: GCA_004024765.1. Taxonomy (NCBI): domain Eukaryota; kingdom Metazoa; phylum Chordata; class Mammalia; order Rodentia; family Dipodidae; genus Zapus; species Zapus hudsonius. The sequence continues at coordinate 43,625 of PVHP010008800.1, forward strand.
ATTTTCATGTTTGTTTGTTGGAGTGCAGAAGCTTGAACCTTGTGCCATGTGCATTATAGATAAGCACTAGACCACTGAGATGCATCCCCAACCAGAGAAACACCTTAAAAATAGATCTGGAAAACCACAAACTAGAAGTGTGCATTAGGGCCAAATGGAAATCAGATATCCTTCTTCTTCACTTTGTTTCATCTCTTCTGCCCCTGACATTTTCTGTTCATTTCATAATATTCCATTTCAGATACATCTTAACGAACATGCTAATTGATTCAATTTAAAAATCTTGCACTTAACTTCCTGACAACAGATAGAAATAGTACCAGATATAATATTATTAGACAAAAGATACACACTTCATTATCATAGCATTGTTCCACAAGTCTGTAAAACAATTTTGCATTGTGGGACTTCACAGCTGAGAATCTGAGGAATGCCATCAAGTTATTTTTTAATAGCAAGGTATGGCTAATGCCATAGTTGGCTTTGCAAAGCTACTTTTAAATGCTCTCTTGTAGAAAGACAATCTTGTTATTAAACTATAGCTCGAAGAACATAGCTTTGACCTACACAAGTCTATATAACAAGTACAAACAACAAGATCTAGCTTGAAAAGTATGAACCACAGGAATACTTAATACAAAATGATTGAAATGTGTATTTTCAGTATTTTTGATGATCATAATTTTTCTGAGTTAATGATTAAAAAAGTATATATGTTCCTTCTGACAGCCTGGAGTGCTCATACTTGGGTGTACCAGTAGTAAAGACCTGGTAGTGAACACACTGAGCACACTGACTCATTAATGGCTTTTGTACCAATGAAGAAGTCTATCATTTATCCACCATGATGGACTCTACACTCTGAAACTCTAAACCAAATTCACACAATAAATAAATGACCTAAATTGCTTCGGGTTGGATAATTTTTCCAAGCACATTAAAAGTCTCAGAAACATATAATAATTAAGAGTATTAGAAACTAAGAATGCTTAAGTAGTTCATGATGGATATTGAGGCCTTTGTTCAAACATAAAGTTTGTTTGAAAAATAAGAACCCAAGTTCATATTACAGTAATCAGAAGGATTCTTCCTCTATAAATAGTCTATAATACTGTCACATATAAAGCATTTATTTTTTTCAAAATCAAGACTCAATGTAAACCTGATTTTTTGTACTATTCTGAAAGTTTCTAACGGTTAAACTTATTTTTAAAATAGTTTTAAAAGATTATTTATTTTTCACATTCATTTATGAGCCTATATTACACAATCAATTTCACTGCACTACAAATAAAATCCACAACCTGGGTTAATATTTAATAAAAATTTCCTTTACATTGAAATATAACATTTCTATTTGGAAGATTTCATGACTCACATGAGTTTATATTATTTTGAATGATATACAGTTGAATGTTTTTCATTACTAGATTAAAAATAATTTACTTATTTATTTGTAATGAGAGAGGGACAGAGGGACACAGAGAGAGATGGACAAGCCACACCCTCTTGCAATACAAACAAAATCCAGGGTCATGCATCACTTTATGCATCTGACTTTATGGGGATATTTGGGATTCAAAGCCAGGCTGCCATGTTTTGGAAGGAAGTATCTTTAACTGCTGAGACTTCTCTCCAGCACTCATTACTATATTTTATTTGAATATATATGAAATATATATTTATGAGATCTGTATATATATATATATGAGATCTGAATATATATAATTATATATAATTTTTATTTTGCAAAACTCAGTGCAAAATGACATTATATTACAAAAAAAGCCACATCACAGAAAATTTTGTTAGTAATTGGTTTGGGTCAAGAAACAATAATGCAAAATCTGTTCTATAACATTGCAGATTTAGATGTTTTTATTATTACAGACTTTTAATTATATATTGAAGAAGGAATTTTTAAATCCCTAACCTGTAAAATGCATTTAGTTTTTCAGTGCATATTATACAAATAGTCTATTCAAATACTTCACTAAAGAAAAAATTGGCTACCTCGGGTGCAGTTCATAACCCCTAACCTATGGACAGATCCAGTATGAGCACCGAGGAAGTACCCCACTGGGTAGGGGACAGAGAGGAGGGAATTGGGGACACCTTCACACAAGATTTACTCATACAATTTATATACTTGTTCATAATAAAGATATAAAAATATTAATTGGTCATGAAAAGCATGCCATATGTGATCTGTACTGTGGCTATAAAAATCAAATTCCTTCAAGGCATTTAATCTTATTGGGGCCAATGGAATACTAAACACAACACTCAAATAACTAAATAAAGTATTGATAAAATATTACCACCACTAACTCATGAATCTTGTCACCCTTTACCAGTTTTCATAGTAATGCCATTTTATTTGCTCATAAAACAGGAGAAAAAAGGTTCACTTAGATCTTTAAATGCTACTCAACTTTATAGCTGTCTTAACTGGATATAGAGTTAAATAATCAAAGCACCAATTAAATTGCCAAATTGAACTCAAAATAGTTAGCTAATGAAGAACTATGGAAGCAAGAGATATTCCTACCATAAAGTCAAAGTAATGTGTTCATTCCTTTTGTTTAGACATTAAGACATCAATTACAATGGTTATTAGCTAGTGGGTGATCATTTTTTGTGAAGTAGAAAACATCAGAGTAGATGAAGAAAAAAATGTACTTCAGAAAACTTCACAATTTCAATAAAGTAAATTACTTTATTTCTATTTTAATAAAGTATATTTTACCAATATATACAATTTAAACCACAGGAACGTTCACTATGTTACCTTTGTTCACACAGTCCATTAGCAATCTAATCTTGACATTCTGTTGTTATCTGACCACTTACACCAGGAAAGCAAGGGAGAAAGAGGAGTGTAAGTTGGAATCATTTTCTAGTCTGTAGGTCATATGCCTTTTGCAAATTTAGCAAATCTTTCCCTAGCAAAAATATTCCAGAAAATGAATATTTAGTTTAATATCAATATCTGGAAAATAGTAATAATTTGTCACATATGTTTATATTGATCTACTTAGAAAGCTTCACGGACCAGCATGAAGAACAACCACTGGGGGTCCTAGCCTATAGGTCATGGCCAATAAGCCTTTAACTGCCTGTAGAACTTTGCTTTCACATGAGGCCCCTTCATTTTAGATATTAGAAAAAATAAATTACCCAATCCATCAAATTTTATTTATATTAATGGTATCAAGAAAGAACCTGTAATGCATTTATGTCTTCCAGAATGTCTTTTAATATTTTGATAATTGCTTTTCAATTATATTTAAATATTGAAACTCAGATGATCCTGATTATTCATTGAACAAATCTCACTTTCATTACAGGGGCTAAAAATCAGGTAATAAGTGTTCTGAGCAAATGATCAATCCATGTTGACTTGGGCTCAATACAAGTACTTCCATAACTTCAGAGATAATAACTCTACTAATAATCACATAGGCAAAGAATAAATGTTTTGAAAAAACTCCATGATTGGTAGATTCAAAACATAGCTATAAAATCAAAGAAAGGCAATAAAGATATACACTAATATTTCCCTGATGCCATTATTTAATGACTGCCTCCCAGAGATTCTTTGTGCATTTCTTTACATTTAGATTCTGGTTGTTTCTGACTCATTGAGACTATATCACCAGCAAAATTTATTTTACCTAATATATTCACAATGATACCGAGTGAAGTTCAGGGAAATGCAAATTAAAACAACTATGAGATATCATCTTACTCCAACTACCATAACAGAATTTGGCGTGGATGCTGGGAAAAAGGAACCCTCATTCACTGCTGGTGGGAATTAAAATTTGTACAACCACTATGGAAAGAAGTGTGGAGGCTTCTGAAAAAAGATTCAAATAAAGCTAACAACAGCCCCAGCTTTCGCTCTACTGGGCATCTACTCTCAAGATGTTTATAACTGCTCAATTCACAATAGCTTAGAATTGGAAGCAACCCAAATGTCCATCACTGGGTAAGTGGATACCAAAATTGTGACACATGTCCACAATGGAATTCTACTCAGCAATAAAGAACAATGACATAATGAAATTTGAGGAAAGTAGATGGAGGTGGAACAGATCATATTCAGTGAACTCAAACAAGTGCAGAAAAACAAATGCTGCATATCGTCCCTTGCTGTGGGCTGTGGTTCCTAATCAGGTTAAGCTTCAATAACAAGCAAACCTGACATGCTAATCATGAGAATGACAATGGAGATGGAAGGAATTAAGGGTGGGGGAGGGAAACTAATTCCATAATAAATCTATACCATAGAATCCTTACTTTTGACAGTATGTTCTCGAGGAAGATGGGGCATCATTTGGTAAGAAAGGCCCTGAAGAGGGTGGGAGGAAGCCTAACACTAATACAATTGGCTCTGGCCTATCACTCTCTCTCCCAGTAATTGGGTTACTTCTATACTGAAAGCTGTAGCTATTGATCAGAGAAGCCTTCGGGTTCCTAAAAAAAGAGCTGTTGATCAGGGAGACCTAGAGACCCTAAAATGAGACAGGCTTATGTCAAACTCTTGATTACCCTATTGCTGAAGACACCACAGTTGCTGTCACACAACACCAAGACACCCCGCTGGATCCAGACAGGAAGCCAGCTCTCAGATGGTTAGCCTGTAGAGTGCTGAAAGGCACTTCACAATCTGTCAGGGGAAATTAGCCATCATATTCAGAGAAAGCAGGGGGCACTAGTATACAAAACCAATGGTATGAAAATGCAGAGGACACTGCAGTAAGGAAGAGACCAGCAAAACAAGAAGTGCTCATCTATGCAATAGTGACAATTAACCTAGGTACATAATCATTGGCTATTTCATTTTCCTTAGACAATATTCACTCAGAGGCAAGGAAGCCTTAGCTGGAACTGAAATCCAAGGCAAATTCTCATGGAGACCAAGAACTGGGACTCCAAGGGGAGGATCCCACTAACCATAGGCCTACAGAAAGGCTACATCCATTAAAATCTCACCAAATTAACAATGTTTATTCCTTTTAAGCTATACTGATCTCACTCTTCATTGGAGAGTCTGTTTGTATTTCTCAGAAGGCAAAAAGAACCATGGATAACCCAATTTCACCAACAATACCTGAGATTATGGCTGACACCCAGGCAGGAGAGAAAGCACCTGTAACTCCTTGTCTAGGGCCCAAATGAAACCCTAGAAGAAGAAGTGAGATGAACAAGAGTTCTGCCTCCACAAGAAGTCAGACAGCCTGTGCAAGGGTAATGGAAACAGGCACCCAGGATACTCAAAATAATCCAAGCAGAAACTAAGAGACTCTTAAAAGCTCAACAGTAAAGATTTAAAAATCATACACAATGGCTCAGGGAATTTTGAGGAAGAGGTGGTGGAGGGATTATAAGAGCCATGGTGGGGGGAACATCCAGAGGCATTGCCCCCCTCAGCAACATCAACAGCAACAACAGTAAAGAAAAAAAAATAATCTGGCTACTGCCTGCACAGGGTTCTATTCCATGGACTGTTCCATCAATCCCACTGAGGACGGCACTCAGTGGATTGGGAGCAGGGAGGAGGGTACCAGCATAAGACTTGGTTAATACAGTGTTTCTAATTATTAACAATAAATAAATTGAAAAAAAAAACAGCCAGGCATGGTGGCTCACATCTTTAGTCCAAGCACTCTGGAGGCAGAGAGGTAGGTTTGCCTTGAGTTTGAGGCCACCCCAAGAGTACAGAGTAAATTTGTAAATTCCAGATCAGCTCTGGGCTAGAGTGAGACCTTAACAATAATAAAAATATAAATAAATAGCAAAAAAATCAAAAAGTAATTAAAAGTACATTCAATATACAATATATAGGAAAATAATCTATTGCTGAAGAGGTCATAAACCCCAGAGGAGAAACTACTCCTCTTTCAGGCTCAATAGATATATTATGACCACCACAGTGCCTTCTAAGCACTATTTTTATGGCCATATATTAATGTTATTCTTACTTTCAGTTAGAAAAGTTTCTCTTTTCATGTGGCAGTGACCACTGAAGTGACACAAAATTGGCCTTCTTCTGAAAAGAAGGGACTGTGGAGTGCTTGCACTGAGATATCTCTATGACAGCCTGCAAGGCTCAGGGACCATTCCAGAAGAGGTGGCAGAAAGAAAGTAAGATCCAAAAGAAAGTGAGGACTACTTCCAATGCTGTCATCCAGACACAAAGTGGCCTTGGTATTCATGACCTCACTCATTGTCAAAAACTACCGATATAAAACCTGCATAATACGAGGGAAAATGGCATCAAAATTGAAGAGAGCATAGTTGGAAAGAAGAAGGGATTCCCTGAAGGTGGAATTTGGGAGGGGGGGGTGGAATGGGGAATTTTGGGAAGGCATTATGATCATGGTATATTGTCTATATTTATGAAAGTTGTCAATAAAAAGTGAAAGTATAAAAGATTATTGTATCTAATAGTATATTTAACTCAGTGATATATATACTCATTACTTCATGATATTCACTCTCTTTTCATAACTTAGCTGTTCTTTTGGCTGCACTATATTTTAAATATGGCAGATATAGGGAAATCTGTTATAATTCTTATTTTTGTGACAAGCATCTATATTTAAAGTTATTGATATTATAAATAATGCCATAACCAACACAATTAGAGCAAATTATGCTGCTATATTTTCAATTGATTTGATATATTCATCAAAACATGGTGGTAGGGGTTTTTTAACTAATAATGGTTTAGAAGTGTTAAATCTCATAAGTCCTCAATACTAAGAAGTCTTATTAAGCTGGCATAATCAATGATTTATTTACATCAAAAATTAAATTGTAATCATCTGAAAAGTTAAATTACTATGTGTACAATTCTCTGTTTGATGGTTTAAATAAAATAAAATGCCAGGAAATTAAATGAACTCATGCATATATTTGGTTAATATATAATACAGAATTTAACTGTGTGAATCTTCCAAGTCAGTTAACTTATCACTTTTGTTTCTTAATCAGTTAAATGGAGATCTTAGCATGAGTTAATAACATGGCAAATGACATTAAGTAAGTAGAGACTGATAAAGAAAGTTCATTTTATTGTTATTGTTAGTTACTGTATCATTACTTATTTTATGCATTTTATGCATGAGCTATCTCCTCAACTCCACATTACTTGACTTTTAATGAGAAAATTTACTAACACTGATATTACTTACAGTATTTTCCTATTACAGAGAACATTTTAGGTAAGAATGACATCTTAGGAAGGATGAAGAGCAGCCCTTCATAAGACCTTTTGCTTAGTCTAAAGCCTTCTCAGGTACAAAAAGGATGAAAAATCCCATTCTTATAAAATATACAGTAAATAAGATTTGCACTCTGTAGTCAGAATTTAACTTCATGTTGCTCAAATGTGTAATATAATGAAGTATGTGCATATTAAACTTGAGCCTAAGATAATTACTATAAAGGTTGTCGTATGAGAGAGTAGATAAAATATATCATCTATACTTCCATTTATTAGAACTGTGCATAAGATATAGCATCTATTGGCATTGTGATCCTTCCTGGAGGAAACAAAAGAAAAGAGAAAGCAGAGAAGATGTAACTTTCCCTTTTTCTATTTGGCATGATTTATGATTGTAATAAAAGTTATGACACCCCAGCATAGATCGTTTCAAAGAAATGCTATGAATCACCTCAACATAGTCAGATGCCTGGTCTTAATATTAACAACAGGTTGCATCAGTCAGCAATTTTACTTCCATCATAATTTGCTTACATAAAGTATCTTCCCAAGACAGACCATAAACAGAATACAGTAATCTTCTTTTCTCCAAATCTAAGGAGTGGGCTCCGGAATAGACAGAGAAGAAAGAGTTAATTGAGAAGAGCAATATAGAACAATAGAGAGCCCATGTTGAGGAATCTAAAACATCAGGTGCTGCCACTATTCTACTAACTGTGATATTTGGGAAAGCTATTTGGTTTTTATTATTTTATCTATGAAATATTAGACTATTGAGCTAAATGATTTCTAAAACTCTTCTATCTTCAACATTCTTCAACCTCTGTAGTGCTGGTCACAAAAGACACAAGGACAGAAGATACAGCAACATGTTTACTAAAATAACACCCCTCAAACCATGATATTAGTAATAATTCCAATTTATATTCCTCTGTTGGTTTTGGTATTTCTTTTATTTCCCTCCAAATCAATAGCCTTCTCCCTTTGTTCTTCTCCAAGATTTACAGAAATTGGGCTGGAGAGATAGCTCAGAAGTTAAGGTGCTAGCCTGCAAAGCTTAATGATCAAAGTTCAGTTCCCCAGTTCCCACATAGACCAGATGCACAAAGTGGTACCTGCATCTGGATTTTGTTTGCAGTGGCTAGAAGCCCTGTCAAGCCCATTCTCTCTGTCTGTTTCTCTTCTGTGTCTGTCTGCCTAGAAGTAAATA
>PVHP010008801.1:0-52188 GCA_004024765.1 Zapus hudsonius
AAAAAAAAGAAAAAAATTCTGAACTCAGGCCACTGGATGTCAGCTACACAATAGATTTGTACTACCATCTTAGAACCATCCATGTCATTGCCAACAGCAGGTACATTCATTTTCACTGCTGTAGAATATTCCAGAAACACATAATTATCCACCTGTTTCTTCAATTTTCTCTTGATTAGCGGTTGAGTTATTCTCAGTGGGTTTTGCTGTTGGGAACAAACTGGTCTATGGGAACTGTTAAGCTGATTGCCTCTGCAGGGCAAATGTCCCAAGGCTTTGTGGCTTTCTGCAGCAGCCACTTGCGAAATACATGAAAGAGAGCCTGTTGCTTGCCGCTGACCAGCTTTCTGGGTAATTTTCCTTTGTATATTTGCAGGCTGTGTTATCAAGTGTGTAGGTGGTGTATATATTTGTATGCTCTATCAGATAAGCTAGACCTATTATTATAGGATGACCTCTACACTAATTAGTCTCATTTTTGCATTGTTTTTTATACTCTTCCCCCCCCCTTCCTACCTATAGCTTTGCTCATTTCTGGTCACTTTCCTCTTAGTATGTCCTTACTGCTTCAGAATATGAGGGTTGAAATGTATTGTCTCAACTGTCTTGGAGGTGAATCACTGGGAATGGAGTGCCTCCCAGGGCGAGAAATCTCAGGTCTGCCTAGGTGTGGAGACACTCTGCCCAGATCGTCAATTGGACCTTTTTTTAATTTTTTTAAGTGGCTTAATCTTTTTTCTATTTTTATTTTTCAGTGAGTGTGGGCAGGCATATGCCACCTCATGCATGTGGAGGGCATATACAGAGGGCAACTTCCAGGGTCAATTCTCACCTTCTACCTCATTTATGTCTCATTTGTTGTTCACCAGGCTGGCCAGTCTGCAAGCTTCTGGGAAATTCTCTGGCCTCCCCCTCCCATCTTGCTGTTGTGCTGGGATTACAGAAGCCTGCCATCGCTTCTACTTTTACATGGGGCCTGAGGTTCCAAACTCAAGTTCTCAGGCTCTTATGGCAAGTGCTTTATCCGTTGAGCATTGAGCCATCTCCTTAGTCCGAATCTTTCTTTCATTAAGACAAGGTCTCACTATGTTGCCAAGGCTGGTCTTGAACTCTTGGGCCCAAGTGATCTATCTTCTCTGAGAGGTAGCTGGGACCATAGGTCCACCACCAGAGCTGACTTAAGTGGTCTAACCTTGGCATCTGCAGTCCACTCTTGCTGCTGATCTTCTAGGCCCCTCTGGGTTGGTCCCCTGGCTACATATTGCAAGGTTGGCCCATCAAACAGTGGAGCTGACCTGGCTGCTCTTTTTCTTCCTTTTCCTGCCTGATCCTTCTTTCCGTTCTTCCCAGTGCTGCTTGCCTTTCTCCCCCCACCCCCCACCCCGGGCTGCTCATGGTGGATAGCTCCATTAGTGCGGTGCAGAATTTGGCCCTGCTGTGGACATGCCTCTCCTCTTCCACTCCCCTTCTTCTCGTTGGAGCCCTTCTCTCTGGTATTCCCACAGAAAGCAAGGGTATCAAAGCAGCATCTTCCCCACCCTGGGCTCCCAGAGCACACCTCCCTGCTGTTGGACAGTGAACACCTGGGGAGTCACTTTGCTTCAAATGAACCCCCTCTTTGTTCCTTTTTTTTTTTTTTTTTTTTTTTTTTGGTACTTTGGAGTGAGCAGATGGCCCAGGCAATGCTGCCTCTGGTCTGTGTTCTTTCTGCACTCGGGCTCTGACCTCACAGCCAGGGGGGCATCTTGGACCTGCAGACTCACACGGGGATCGTTCTCTCATCTTCTCTTGGAGCGGCTTTTCTCCTGCAGTGAGAACGTATGCAGCGCCTCAAAGGGCTTTGCTTTGATACAGCAGGCAGCTTAGTCACAGGTGGAAGGTAGTTCCCGTGCTTCTACATTTTCTCATGCCCTAGCCAGCAGCTGCCCACTTGCCTGTCTGGGTTATCCCCAGCTCCCCAAGTGCCCTTGTGCCATGGACAGCTTGAGGCAGGCAGGTGTAACTGAACAGTCCTTCTGATGCCCTAGCCAGCAGCTGCCCACTTGGCCTGTCTGTGGGTTACCCCCAGCTCCCCAGGTGCCCTGGTGCCATGACCAGCTTGGGGCAGATGTAACTGCACAGTCCTGATGCCCCAGCCTGTGTGTGGGTTACCCCCAGCTCCCCAGGTGCCCTGGTGCTATCACCAGCTTGTGGCAGGTGTCACTGCATGGGTAAACGTCACGTTTTCATGATGTTTTGGTTTATGCGCTCAGGTGAAGCTTCTGCTGGCTTCCTTTAGGGCTTTCAGTGCTCCAGCCAACCAGTAACTCAGGATTATGTGGATGTCCAGCCAGGTCTGAGCTCCAGGCCAGCCATGGGCATGTACAGACACGCACTGTCCCTGTGGCCAAAGAGCCTGGATGGTGGCCCAGGGCAGGCGAGCCAAGTGTGGTGCAGAAGCAGTGTTTGTCCCAGCTCCTGCAGGAGTTCTCAGTCCTTTGCCAGTTGACCCAGAGAGCTGGGGCTTAACAAGTCAGGCTAAGCATTTGGCCCTCTGCCCCTCCCTCTATGTTCCTTTTTTTTAAATCTATGTTCCTTGATCTCTACAGTGGTTGGCACCTGAGGCAGGGTGCTGACCTTGCCTATGGACCTTGAAGGGTGCCCACCGTGGCTGTGGCTCTGGTGCTTTGTACAGAAGCCACGTGAAGACACCCATCCAGGTTGTCTCACCAACAGCTGGTCTCTTGATCAGGTATCCTCCACACCAGGGGACTACATACCTATGTGCAGTGGTCACCTGCAGCTAGGCCCCCCATCTCATCTGCCCAAGGTGACTAGATCCATAGAACCACACTGGATTTCAGCTGACCAGATAGACAGACGGGAGACAGAGTTCCCATGTGTATTATGATGTGCACACTGAGCAGGTGGCAGGTGGCTCCAGTGCTGTGTGCTAGAATGGGTCATATGGAACAAGGGTCAGGGTGGTCTGCCTCCTGCCAGTCCCTGAACCTGTGCAGTCTCAAGGACTCAGGAAGATATGCTATCTGAAAAGAAGCCATCACAGGGCACAGCCTGCCCCAGAGACCCTCATTCATTTTTCATGGCTCTGATCTCTGTCCCAAGACCTCAGCACAGGTGTGTTTGCTTCTGCTTGAGGCTCTGCTCCAGGCTGGCCCCTGAACCAGCTGTTCTGTTCAGCTCTCGTGTCCCTGGGGGCTTCTGCTGTGTTCCTTCCTTTCAAGAGCCGCTGTGTACCTGCCAGGGCCTGCCTCATACTTGTTTGTGATCACAGGGCATGTGTGTGCTTGCTGGGCACCACAGAGCATGACAGAAGCTCTTTGTACAAGCTTCCAAGTGGGGATGCCCACAGCACAACCATCAAGTGTGGGCCAAACTTTAGTCACTGAGTCTCTGGGCAAGGTGTGACCTAGTCATGTCCACTAGCTTGGGGCTTCTATCCCCCATTTCCTGGAGTGAGGAACGTAGGTAAGCCATACAAGACTGTCCTGGGGTTGGAGCTGCACTGGGTGACCCCATGCCTGCATGTGATATTTCTGGGTTGTAGGGGTGGTGGCTGGGTAGGAGGGAACCCTGTGACCCTGATGAACCTTCAAGGCGTTCCGGGGAACCTGTTGGCTTGAGTAGCTTGGGGTACTACTTCATGCTGTCTGCGGGTCAGTGTGGCAGTGAGGTAGTCTGGCTGCATCTTATCCCTCCTGGGTCAGGAAGAGCCAAACACACCTGGGAGTCAGTTATGAGTATGTTCAGGGAGGAGGCTGTGGCCTCTCCCCTTTGCATGTGACATTTGTGCTGTCAGACAGTAAGAGTGGGGCCTCACCTCAGACCAATAAATCCATTTGTTGGCAATATTTGGAGGCTGGACTGAGATCTGCAAGGTAGGAGCTGTGTTGATTTCACATCCCTAAGAATCCTGAGTCCATAAGCCACCTGTCTTGCCCACCCGAGGGTCACCCTCGGAATGCTAGAATAGAGGCCTGCCCATGCCAAACCTGGGTGGGGGGCTCCCCTACCCAGCTAATAACACAAGAACCCTGGCCTCTTGGCTATCCCATAATAGAGGATGGGAGGTGGTTGCTCCTTAGATACCTATTTAAGAAGCAGTGGTAAAGGGAAGCTAGTGGAGTGTCTGGGAATAGAGATGGCCATTCCAGGGCCTTTGTCCTGCCAGGGTCCCATGCTCACCCTGTGGAGGTTGAAGCCAGCTTTTAGGCAGGTCAGGCACTCAGCAGGGTGGCTAAGGCCATGGGTTGGGTAGCAGCTCAGGCTCAGGGATCTGGGGATTGTCCAAGAGATATCCTGAGCTCAGTTAACGGGGTGGCCAGGCCTTCCTGCTAAAAGCTTTGTGGGGTGCCCCCCTGCCTTTTGTCAGTAGAGATTAATAACAGTCTTAATTGGATTTGCCAAGTCCTGGGCAGCAGCTCTGTGATAGCAGGAGAGGCACCGCGTGTGTTCTGTGTTCCTCAGTGTCGGGTCTGCTCTGTGGCGGGAATATCAATAAGGACAACGGTGCCAGAGCTGCTGACCGCTGGGCCTCGACTCTCATGACCTGTGGTTCCTAACAGGGAGAGGTTCTATCCTAGCTGTTTCCCAGTGGTTAAGAGACTGTGCTGTCACCTGCACTGAGCCTGGGGCTCTTTGAGGAGGGTGGATGGCCTCTGCTGCTTTGAGGAGAAGCCAAGGCCTGTCTGGGGCCCAGGATCATGGCAGAGATGGGAGGGACCAGACCTGTTCCTCTAGAGCAAGACAAAAGCAGACCTCAGGGAGACTGCTGAATATTGACACCACAGCTTAAGGCCACCTTGAGCAGGGGACAACCAGTCTGCTCTGTGATAGCAAGGAGGGTTCTAGAAGCCCCTAGAGCCCCTTAGACTGCTGACAGCCATGCATCCCCTAGTTGAAGCCTTGTTGACCACACCAGCTGCTTCTGGTTTGTAGCACCACCAGTTGGAGCTGGTGATGAAGGTGGAAGAGCAGGCAGCTGCTCACATCTCCCCAGCCGACGGCTGACAAGGCACCCACAAGTGTGGCAGAAGCCTCTGGATATATCTCTGCCCCATCCTGAGGTTCTTGGGCTGCTAGTTGTTAGGAGAGTGAGTATACCAGGCACCCAGCTACTGGCTGAGGCAGCCTGGAGAATGGGACCCAGGCTCCCCAAAAGGCCTCTGCTCCCACCGTGTATCATGAGCCCTGTCCCCAGGAGAGATGGGACACTGGACACAGCAACACAGGCCAGCACAGCAAAGGCCAGGAGTCAGTCAATTGCCCCTAGTGACAGACTCCACACAGGGCTCTTATAGGCCAGTGTTGGGCCACTCCAGGGTCCATCTGGAGTGGCTGTGTCCCCTGCAGAGCTTTCATCAAAGAGGTCTGCACTTGGGGGTCGAGATCATGGGCATCTTCAGCCTATGAGCAGGAAGGAGGTGAGGCAGCCTCAAACCTTCAGGCTCCACTGAAGGCGGTGCTCACACAGCTGCCGCATATGGAGCCCCAGTTCTCATGTGTTTGGCTCTGGTGCCTCCCATTCTCTGTCCCCCAAACCTATACTGTGGGCAGTGTCACTTCCAGAGTCCCCAAGTCCTGCTTGGGGTGGGAGATGGACCCCAAGGAGAGGGCTTTCTGAGGTCTGGAGTGCAGACCCCATGGGTGGACACCCCCCCCCACCCTGAGTTCTGGTCATGAGTAGTGCTGTAGGTGCCCCAGACAAGGTTGGGCCTTCTACTCACAGGGACCAGTGAGTCTAATTCCAGGTGTACCCAAGTCTCACACTCCAGGTCTTTCCAGACGACCCTCAGTCACACATTCTCCTTAGTGCTAATAAGGACACGTGGCCATGTGATACAAGTCCTGAGTCACGAGGACCATGGAGGCTCGGGTGGGCTCTTGGGAAGATGCTTGGGCCTCTCTTTATTTCTTTAACTGAAGGAAGAAAGAACAGGTCTTGTGACACCTACGTGTAATCTAGAATTGGGGAGGTGAAGGCTGGAGGCTTGCTGAGACTTTGAGGTCAGCATGGGTTACATGAGACCCTATCCTCAAAAGGGGGGGGGGAGGCAGGGAGGGAAGAGAGAGAAAATAAAAACTATTTGTGATAACTCCATGGAACTGTGTTGTATCGCCCTTGGTACATGTTGTACACTGGAAGAACTTTGTAATTGTGACCTGGGGTTGCATGTGAGCAGTCACAGTACTGGAGAATGGACTGAGCCATGTCCTGGGCAGACAGCTAGAGCGAGCATGCACATGCTCAATTGCAGGCCCAGGTACTGACCAGGAGTGTGGGGGACAGTGAGTCTGGAGGAGTGACAGGGAGACAGGACACCACTGGTCAGAGAGACCAGCAGCATTGGTCCCTGGGCAGCTGCTCTCAGGAGGCCCATATGAACTGCCTGGGTGCCCCTCATACCCTGTCCCCTGCTCTTGACACAGGGACTTTTGTCAAATCCTGAGAATAGCTGGATTCCAGAACAGGTTTGGAGACATGTTCAGTAGAAGTTTCCAGTGTTATCTTCTGCCTCTGGGGGACATGTAAGCTGACAAGCCTGCATTCTGCTAGGCTTGTGTGGAAGTGCTGATGCTTAGGTGCCTCCCATGGTGGGTGCTCTGCTCTGTGAGGGACCCCTCTCTGGTGCTGTCCATCCATTCTCCCAAACCTGACTGCTGGATGCGCCTTGCTGGATGGCACTGAGTTCATCTCCCAGTGCTGAGACATACCTTGCAGGGCTGCCAAGCACCACTGCTGACTATGGTCTCTAGAATGCACTTGCTCCCTGGGGTCGTCTGGCTTTAAGCTGAGTGAGCTGACTCAGAATGAATGCCATGAACTCCACTTTAAGTTCTTGGCAGGGGCTTGTCCTCCCACACTGAGGGTGTCCAGGTAGCCTCCTGCCTGAGTGTCCAGCTTCATCACCATGTGCCTTGAATAGGAGCGGGAACATGGAAACCTTATTCTGCTTGGCTCTGACTCCTTACAGTCATCAAGCTTTCAGGACAGATGGGACTGAGGGCTCTGATGAGATCCTGGTGAACAGTGGAAGGGAAGGGCCTTGAGAACCTGTTCCCACTGTTGTGGAGCTGTGCTAAGGTCCTGGCTACTGGCTCATGGGGGGAGGATGTCTCATCAGCCAAGTCCTCCAGCCCTGTCTACCCTGTGCAACAGCTGCCTCTGAGCCTAGATCCCCTGTGTGGACCACTGCTGACGGGGGCACACTTAATACTCCCAGATGGGAGTGGGCTTCTGGACACCTGAGCAGGCAAAGTGGAGGAAGTGGCTGGGGGCTCTGGAGGCACCCTGACCCTGGCCCTATCTCTCCCTGCATTCCTGAAAACCCCCAGCATCCAGTGTTCAATTGTTGACACAACATTGGTGTCTAGGTGGCTCTTCAGAACAGCATGACCATAATCACTGCTGTCTGCCATCATCACCATGGCAACACAGCCATCGATTTTTCTGCTGGTCACCTCCTGGTCACATTCCACTCTGACCTTGCCATAGGTGGTGGAAGGGCTGTGACTCTCCCGAGGAAGCTGGTGGCTTGAGGGAAGCAGAAGGAAGGGTGGGATTGGTAGCCATCTGAGAGCACCTGTGGCTGTCTCACTTCCCATCAGCCCCTCTCCCCTCCTGGTAGCTCGAACAGCACGGTGCCCTGGCAGCCCCCTCAGCTGTCTGTCTTTGCCTAATGAGAGCTCTATATTCGGGCCTTGTTCAGGCGTATGCTAATTAACTCTTGGAGGTGTCTTTCCGCTCGGGAAGCCACCAGAATAATTGAGCATTATAGATATTTGCTTCAGAAGGCTCTGGAAAGTGATGTATGCTTACAACCAAGTTTGAGCAGCTGACCCCTTGGCTCAGAGACCCCCTGCCCCTAGCAGAGAGGTTGACAGCTCTGGCTCCTTCCAAAATGACAGGAACGCCCAGCAGTCAAGCACTATGTTACCCACTGGTGACACTCCACAGCAGCAGACATCCTGCTGCAGGCCTCCTGCCCTGTTCCAGACATGGAGCTCGGCTCCAGGAGGTTGGGGCCAGATTGAGCCACTTGAATGGTCGTGCAGTGCCCTGCCCTACCTGCTGCTGGCTACAAGGAGTGTGTCTTTCTAAATCATCCTTCAAGGCTTGGGGTGAGGAGGGGAGTACCTGAGTCATTCCCGTGACAAGCACGACCTGGTGGGGAGGCCCAGTCCACTTCCAGTGTGGAGCATGCAGGCCATCGTTACAGCCTCCAAGTCACAGCTGTGCCTGTCCTGTTTCTCCCTCTAGGCTGGTCCCCAGGTGCTGGGCAGGGAAGAGGCTCATGGACGCTTGTGGCTGATAGCTTGTTTCCCAAACGTGGGAGGGGTCAGCTGACTTACTACTTTCTACCTGCCTGGGATGGCACACCTTTCTCCCAGGCTGAGTACCTTGGTAGGTCTAGTGCAGAATCCGTGGGGGCCTCAGCTCTGTCCACAATCTTGTTCCAGATGCCCCCCCCATCTTCTAGACTCTTCTGAGCTTCTCCATGAGGTACAGTGGGACCCTTCAAGAGTTGGGGTGCAGGAGCAGTTCTCCACAGATCCTGCATTGATCCTTGTGTCCTCATGAGCACTCCTCCAGGTCCAACCAAAATCCCTCCAGGTTTGCCACCCAGATTTCATGTGTCTGGTCCTGGAGCTGGTAGGGGAACATCAGAAGGCAGATATGCTGTCTGCCCGGCGGCATGCAGCCCCTGTCTCCTGGGAGGGGCCTCTGAGGGTTTGTCCTTCAGTGAGCCCGAGTGTTCTTCCTTTGGCTTTGCCCATTTTCTCATGTCTCACGCACTGTTCATGCTTGGAGGAGGGGGTGTCTGATGAATGGCCCTTAGTATGGGGGCGTTGTACCCAGAGGTAATGGAGGCAAATGTCTCCCAGCCCTTGATTTGGGCAGGGTAAGGGTTGCCTCTCCATCCTGTCCACATGTCAAGGACACCTAGTCTTAGTGTGACTCTGGCTGCTGCTATGCCATCTGTGCTTAGCCTGAGGAAGTGGCATTGCTTGGGTGGCTTCTGTCTGTCTGTCAGAGGCCCAGGTCCACAGACCCTGCAGTACTAGGGACTCATTACCCAGGCGGGCTGTGTGAGGAAGCTTCAGCTAGCAGATGGGCAGCAGGCTGAAGTACCTGCTGCTGGGGACGGCAGTGGGTTCTGGAGGCCTCTTGTTGGATGTTTCTTGTGTGTGGTGGTGGTGGATACCCTCTCTGACTTGTTGCCCTCCTCTTCCCCACGCTGCCTGTGTGCCTTAGAGGTAGAACCTGACGTCCCAGCTGTCTGCCCCATCTTGATGTGCTTGCTTCCTCTGGTTTTTTAGGCTGGTCAGGGTTTGGAGCTGTCGCCCGCTGAGTTGCTTTCCAGACACAAGTCTAGCAGGACTTCCAGAAGGTGTCACAGCTCTGGGCTTCATGCTGTACTTGGATTGGGATGCTGCCCTGGTCCTCCTGCAATGTGTCAGCTACTGCTGGCCGTGCTTTGGTCTTGGCTCAAGCCACTGGACTCCTCTACAGACCCGAGCTGTACCTGTCTTTAAACCTTAGTGGAACAGTTGTTCAGATCCTTATGAAATGCTGTCCTCGGTCCATGCGGATTCCTCAGGGGCCTCTGGTTTGGAGCCTGGAAGGGGACCCAGTGGAGTGTGTTCTGTCCCTGCCTCTGCATGTCTGCAAGCATCTGCTTACAAGGCCCTGAGCCCAGGCCCACATCTCCACTCCCACCCTGCCTTCTTCACAGTCCCCCAGATTCATGCTCCCCTTGAGCTTCTCCTCATCTGCACATTAGAACAGAGTTGAAAATTCTGGAAAGAATAGAAAAAACTGAATTTTTTACAATTGTATTTTATTTGGATTTGGTTTTTTGAGGTAGGGTCTCGCACTAGTCCAGGCTGACCTGGAACTCTCTATGTAGTCGTCTCAGGATGGCCTTGAACTCTTAGCAATCCTCCTACCTCTGCCTCCCAAGTACTAGGATCAAAGGCCTGCACCACCACACCTGACCCAAGACTTAAAATTTTAAAACACCACTGTTGTGAGAAGCACAGTGTGAGAGCACACTTCCAGATGGAGACCAAAGACTCCTAGCCCACAAAGGAAAGCTAAACATCCTGGTAGGCTGGACTTTGGGTCCTCCTCATAGACCTCAGCTAGGCCCACTTAATACTAGTGTGTGCTTCAGACATGAAGTAGTTTGGTATGTTAAGAGAAAGACTGAAGATGTGTGCAGCTAGTATGGCATGAGCCTCAATGAGGCGCTGGGTTAAAGGGGATTGTTGGCCTTGGGAGATGGCTCAGCGATTAAAGGTGCATGTGTGTACAGCCTGACAACCTGCCCTCGATTCCCCAGCATCCATGCAAAGCCAGATGCACAAAGTGGCACATGTGTCTGGAGTTTGTTTGAAGTGGCTGGAGGCCCTGACGTGCCTGTATTCTTTCTCAAATGTTTTTTAAAAAGAAAAGGTAGAAGCCAGGCGGGGTGGCACACGCCTTTAATCCCAGCACTCGGGAGACAAAGGTAGGAGGATTGCCATGAGTTCAAGGCCACCCTGAGACTACATAGTGAATTCCAGGTCAGCCTGGACTTAGAGCAAGACCCTACCTTGAAAAACCAAATAAATAAATAAATAAAAAGAAAAGTAGAAGGGGTTTGTCATAGTAACCTTGCTGTTAGGACACAGCCGAAGTGTCAGGCTGGGGGCAGTGTCTGTAACTAAATCAGTTCACTTAGAAAAAGATGTGTGCTCGCACGCACGCACACACACCCCCCTATTAGAAGAGGAGAGAGCCCAGAGCCCTGTCAGCAGGCAGGGCACTGCGGTGAAGGTGCATTATGTGAAGCTTGCAACTTTCCCGTGGACTGCAGCCTGGGAGGGTGAGGAGAATGCAGCCTGTCTATCTCTGAGCCACAGAGAAGAGCAGCAGAGCCATGCATCTACCTTGTTCATCTGCTGCGACGTCCCATCTCACTGACCCGTGGCTATTCCTAGGAGCCCCTGGGTGTGGCTGTAGAACCTGCCTGCCTAGGACTGGCCTTCAGTTCCGTAGTCAGTGGTGTGGTTGGGTCCCCATGCCAGCACTCGGCGTTCCTGGAGACTTCCTGGTGCTTACAAAGTCTTCCCCAGGGCGCCTATGCTAGGCAGCCACAGGCATCCCTGGAGCCTATCCTCTCCCTCATTTTCCATGACTGCCCTACATGCTGCCCCAGCCTCTGGGCTTTCCTCTTTGTCTCTGAACATGCCAAACAAGTCTTCTCAGATGTCACAGGGGTGGCCCTAAGTCCCTGAACTTGGGTAAAGCTTCCTGAAGACTCCTGAGATCTGCCTCTGGGTTGGCTACTTCCTTGACCATGCTCTTTCAGCAACCCAGTCATCTCTTCAGACGACTGTGCCATGTCACAGAAGTGCCTGCCAGTCCTGGGCTCCTCGCCCTGCCTGCATCTTCCTGTAGGAGTGGCTGTGTCTAGGACCTTCCTTTGAGTGAGGTCTTCTGCATGCCTCTGTGCCCAGCCTTTGCTGTGCTGTGGATACTCCCCTACTTGTCCCTCCCTCACCCTTGACCTTGCTCCCTTGGTGTTCCCCCCCCCCCACACACACACTGGGGTCTGCCCTTCCTTTCTCTGTTGGGCTTGCTGGGAACCCAGTAGTGCCTGCACTTACTCTCAAACCCCTCCTCTTCCTTCAGTTTCCTAGCTCTCAGCCCTGGGCTGCATGTATAGCCCCCCAAGGGTACCGCCACCTCTGTTCTTATCCCACCCCCAGAGTGGGTCTCGCTATGCTGCTCAGGCTGATCTTAAACTCCTAGGCTCAAGTGTTCCTCCAGCCTCAGTTTCCCCAGGAGCAGGTGGTTTGGACATGCATCACCCAGTTTGTACATCTTTTTGACACCTAAGCTTGTTTTTGTAGCAACAGCAGCAGCTGTGGAATTAGAGTAGGAAGAGAAGCAATTGGACTAAGCCCTGGTGGCACCTCTGACTCACACCCCGAAGGGTGACAGCCCCAGCTCCTGGCCAGGTAGGGCCAGAAAAATAGGCTCCCTAGTGTGATCAGAGTGGCCAGACTTCACTTCAGACTTGCTCAGAGGGAGGCTGATCCTCCAGGGAGAAGCCCATTCTTAATTTTGACCTTCGCAGTGAGCAGAGAGGTGGAGAGCCCTTGAGTGGGCTCCTTCCCCAGACAGGAAGTCTCCAAGTGGGAACCCTGAGGAACCCAAGGTTCCAGTCTCTCCAAATGGCTGCCCATGCTGGCTGGGGTGAGATCCCACAATCTGCCTGTGCTCTTAGCCTCTGGCTGCTGGTATGCTTTCTAGCTATATTCAGCTGAAAGATCCTTAAGAAAGTGCGTTGGTAATGCTTAGGGTTGTCACCAGCTGCTACTTAGGGAGCAGCCCATCTGTGACAGCTCGTGATCACCTATGTGGAAGTGGCCTGGGTGTCTAGTGACTGCAGAGACAGACACATGTGGTCTTTACCAAGAAGTATTAATTGGCCACAAAGGAGGGTGTTTGGCTGAGGAGATGGCCGACTGTAAAGGTACTTGTTTGCAGAGGCTGCCAGCCCATGTTCAGTTCCCCAGCACCCCTGAAGCCCCTTGGGCAGGCTTGTTTGCAGCAGGGAGTGATTATAGTTCAGCAGAAGATAGAGCACACACATCGCTTCTGACCTCCACATGTGCACTCACACACAGATATAATTTTTTTTTCAAAAAAATGAACTTAAATAAAATTTTTTTTTGGCCTGGAGTGGTGGTATATACCTTTAATCCCAGAACTCAGACAGCTGAGATAGGAGGATCACTGTGAGTTTGAGGCCAGCTTGAGACTACATAATGAATTCCAGGTCCGCCTGGCTAGAGGGAGAAAAATAATTTTTTTTTGAGTGGGAGGGTGTTGGGTATGGTGGTACACACTTGGAATCTCAACACTTGAGAGGCAAAGGCAGGAAATGAAGAGTTCAAGGCTGAGGCCAGCCTGGGCTAGTTATATATGAGACCCTTTCTCAAAAAAGAAAAAGGAAAGAGTTGGATGTGGTGTCACATGCCTGTGACCCTAGCACTTGGAGGGCTGGGCTATCACTGAGTTCAGGTCAGTGTGAGCTGGAGTGAGACCTTGCCCCACCAAAGACACAAAGGACGGTGTTCTGACCCTTCCACAGCACAGATGGGCCTTGCTCGTGTCTTGTTCCTTTTGGATGCTGTGTGCAGTGAGTGGACCCAGAGGTAATGTGTCTAGAATTAGGAGGTGGAGGCTACACAATACTGAGTGCTCTAAATGCCACTAGAAAATGGTCTAAAATGGGGACTAAAACAGTCACTTGTGCAAATGCACTTACAGCTTTATAAAACAAAGCTGGCCACTGGGAGGTGTCCCTGTTGGACACACAGGGGAAGAGTCAGGGGCCAACCTGAGAAGGTCTCAGGACTCTGGGCCTATCTGAGGTGTATCTGTGGCTCCTCATGGTGTCTTCCCACTTGAGTGGCCCTGGGTCAGCCTTAGATCCTGTCAGTGGAAGGTGAGGTGGTCCCTAGAGCACAGGACAGATCACAGCTTGAGGCGGGGGAGTTGACCTGGCCCAACTGTGTATCTTTTTTTTTTTTTTTTTGGTTTTTTTAGGTAAGGTCTCACTCTAGCCCTGGCTGATCTGGAATTCACTGTGTAGTCTCAGGGTGGCCTTGAACTCATGGCTGTCCTCCTACCTCAGCCTACCAAAGGCGTGTGCCACCATGCCCAGCTGGCTACTTGCTCTTTTTTTTTTTTTTTTTTTTTGGTTTTTCAAGGTAGGGCCTCCCTCTAGCCCAGGCTGACCTGGAATTCACTATGTAGTCTCAGGGTGGCCTTGAACTCATGGCGATCCTCCCGAGTGCTGGGATTAAAGGTGTGCGCCACCACGCCCGGCTAACCAACTGTGTATCTTGATCAGTAAGTAGCTAGCCTGGGTGTCTTGGGGAGTCCCACCAGCCCAGAGGAGCCATGACTCACTTGATGGATAGAAAGGTCACACCACGAGTGACAGGCAGCAGCAAAGCCTGAGTGCCAAGCTCTGTCAGCCTTGTCCTTCTCCACCATCGCTCTTTCCTGGGCAACAGCCCCCCCCACACACATTGGGTCCTGAGCAGCCTCCTCCTGTCATGTTAGCTGGACTGAGGGAACCTCCACAACATGGTTCCCTTCCACCCCGTTGCCCTAGCCTCCTGTTTTTCTCCCTAGGAAAAGGAACATTTCCACATGGACTAAATTGTACTCTTAACCTCAAAATATGAGGCCATGTTCAAGGTTACTAACAGTACCAGAAATCTTTAAAACTCAGAGGTAGTAGTGATGTGACATGTGAGGTGACTCACTGGTGGTTGACCTTTCGGCTACTTGACTCATACTGCACGTTGGTAGAGGGCTGAGGAGGAGGGTGCGGCCTGGTACTGTAGCTGCCTGTGTTTTTTATTTCGTCCCAAATGGTATGTGTTGCACTTTTTGGGGTCTCTCTCACCTCCCAAATTTCCAAATGTTTTTGGAGCCTGAAACCCTCCAGCCCTATCCACCTTATCATAACGCCCCCTTTCCCCATGTAACTGCACAGCCTTGACACATGGGCTAAAGCTGATGCACTGCCTGGGTGTGCTAGGAGCTTCCGCCCCTCTCGGCTCTCCCATGCCAGCACCCTGGGGTGGGGCCACCTGCTGCCAGTCACCCATGTTGGCACTCTCCATGCCCTGGCCCGTTTTTCAGATGGCATCTCTCCGTGAGGATTTACCCTAGCTCGCTGTGTTTGCTCTGGCATGCTAAGTCTCACCTCCCATTCTGATCTGGTTTTTCAAGTTTGGTTTTCAAGTTTAGGGCCTACCTGTGTTGTGGCCCCAGGCACCAGACCAGGGCCCCAGGGGATCTGAGAGGTCCACCTCAACTGAAGCTGGTTAGAGAGCCCCTTCCTCCCAGCAGTGTGGACCTAGGTAGGTTCTTCTAGAGGAGGAAGAGGATAGGAGAGGTGGTGGGCTTGTTTTGTTTTGTTTTAGGTAGGGTCTTGCTCTAGCCAAGGCTGACCTGGGATTTACTATGTAGTCTCAGGGTAGCCTCAAACTCCTTTCTACCTCTTCCTCCCAAGTGCTGGGATTATAAAGGCATGGACCACCATACCTGGCTGTGTGTGTGTGTGTGTGTGTGTGTGTGTGTGTGTGTGTGTGTAAGTATAAGACAGAAAAAGGAAGAGAGAGCATGGTCATGCCAGGGCCTCTTGATGCTGCAAATGAAATCCAAATGCTTGTGTCACTTGGGGCATCTGGCTTTACGTGGGTACTGGGGCAGGCAGGCTTTGCAAACGAGTGTCTCCCAGCCCCTGTGGTTCTTTTCCAGCCTATCTTCCTGGACTCAGGAAGGGCATGGGGACTGATGGACAAAGCAGCTTCTGTCAGACAGAGGTCAATGCCACTAGGTATGCCGTCCCTCCAGCTGCACAGTGTCTCGTGGTGCTGCAGGGGTTAAGTGCCTGTGGCTGTACACACTCATGTTCCATGTGCACGTGGCTTTCTGCAGCTGCTTGTAAAATGCAGTTTAAAAATTCACCGTGTGGGCTGATCTTGCACAGCCTCAGCTTGCAGCCAGCTAGGGCCGTGCACACACCCCTTGTTCTGTGCAGCTTCGCCCCCACATGCATACCCACCACATGGTACCAGGCTGGAGACAGACCACCTGGATATGTGGTTCTGGCTGGAGGGTCCCAGCTGGTCAGGATGCTGTATGTTGACATACCCTGGGCAGAGCGGTGACAGCTGCCTTGTTGGGTCTGACACTTGTCACTGGCCAGAGTTCAAGAAGTTTCACATACCCTTGGGCACCACCAGTTCCATTTTAAGGATCTGTGGTTTGATGGCCTTGTTCTCCCGTGTGCTTCTTGAATTGGTGTGTAGCCTCTTGAGGGAGTGTGTAGGTTTGGTCTTGATACTAATCATTCTGGGGCCTAAAGAATGTTGCTATAGCTGAGGACACCCAGTCAAGCATATGTCTGGTCAGACTGCCCTGTGCGTCCTCCTCGTGGACTAAATGGCCCTTCTTGTTGGGGGGAGTTACTACATGGGCAGCACCTTCAGGAAGGGCTAGACAGGGCCAATACTGAATAGCACAAGTTGGTTTGCCTGCCCAGGCTAGCCCCCATGCTCTGGTTAAAGTCCTTTTCCAGATGTATGTGAGGCTTTGGAAGCCAGGAAGTCGATCCCATGAAAACATGATAATTATGAGGAAAACCAAGAGTGCTTCCCTGGAAGGATTCCTGGTCTCAGTCAATGGAATTTGTTTGCTCTGGGGAATGCTTTACAGATTCTGAAGACAAGAGGACCCTCAGAGCTGCCTGCCACTCACATGGCCCTGCTGGTGGATTACGCCTGTGTGGCTTCTGCTGTGAGTGGGGAGCTCGGGTTTTCCTGAGCACCCTGTTCCCAACATGAGGTTGCATGGCCATGCGTGTGCTTGGAGGAGCTGAGGCCTCTGCACGGGGACTGTTCCTGTGGCCTTGCCCTGTCCCCTGGGCTCGCCCCTTTGTTTCTCCAATTTGCTTCCACCAGGGATGGGGGACTGGGCTTTTTCACATTAAATGCTGTAGCCCTGTGGTCCCAGGTCCCGTCCCCAGCACATCAGAGTCCAGGTTTGAGGTAGAGTAGGAGTGGGATTTCTGTCTTCTTTCTACAGGGCTGGCAAACCTAAGGCTCCCTACCCCACCCTTCAGCATCACTGACAGTCTTGCCTAGAAGGAAGTGTGCTGAGTCTTTGCTCTTTGAGGCTCTCCCTCTCTGCTTTCTCTGTCACCTCCTTGCCAAAAGTAGGAGATGGGACTGGGGTGAGGCAGTTTGGCAATGGGGAGGGGGGCTCAGCCCAACATCAGGCAAATCCAGCCTGGAGGGCACCCCACAGGCAAGTAGGTATGAGCTAATCTCAGTGGCATCCAGGCTGGATAATCCTCAGAGGGTGCTCACCTTTGAGGCTCTGACCTAGTCTTCCTTTCCTGAGTGACCTAAGAGACATCAGTGTCCTCCAAAGGCTACTATGGTGGGAAAACATTCGCAGAGCCAGAGATGTGTGTGCTCAGTAGCCTGCTGATTCCTGAGGCACACTCTACCAGGGCAGGTGGTCCTGACCACTCTTTGACCAGGGTTTAACCTGGATGGTGAGCCAGGGCTTGGAATTGTGTATCTGGGCTCGTCTTTCTCCATGCCCCCAGGTAGTGAGGCCTCTGGGGTCAGAGAGAGTAACATCCTGTGCCCAGTACATGTGCCCGCCCACATGTTCTTTGAGGAAAGCTCATCTGCTTTGGTGTGAGGCTCCGGGCAGGGAGTCACGTCTGTAGTGAGTGTGAGGCCTGCTTGCACTCAACAGTTGTACCTGGGAAGAAGCATGTGCAGCCTCCTGCCTTCTTAAAAACGTCTTCAGTGTGGACCTTGACGGTACCTGCCAAGCACTGTTTGAGGCTTGACTCCCTTCTTTCCACTGCTTCTCCCATCTCTCCTTGTCCCCCGTACCCCTTTTTGCTGGAGTGACACTTATGCAGTGTCCAGCCTGGTGTGGTACTTAGTGATTGGAAGTATCTAGCCCCCTTTCTTTCCTTCCAGGAGACGTCCTCTTCCAGATGGCGGAAGTCCACCGGCAAATTCAGAACCAGCTGGAAGAGATGGTGAGTGTGGCCTGTGGGGTCCCTTTCTTGGGTGTGAGGGGCCAACACAGATGAGTAGGGTGGTTAGGCTACATGCTTTGGCCATGTGTCTGGGACTGTCCATAGTCATGGGACCAAAACTAAACTTAGGTGTCCCCTGGGCTTGAGCTACAGGTCATACAAGGCACACTGAACAGCCTAGAAGATGACTCAGGGTGCCTCAGTATAGGAGAGCCCCAGGGAAGAGAGGAGGAGAAGGCAGACCAGGGTCTCATGCTCAGCTGGCCTTGGGGGTTAGGTCAAGTGTGGGTCCAGTGAGCATCAACCCTGGAAAGAGCCATCTGGACCCTGGTGCCAGCGCCAGCCAGGGCCCAGCTCCAGCTGCTGATGGGCCAGAAAGTCAGATTTCCTCTGGATGATCAGGTGTAGACAGACCAGCCATGGAATCCTCAAACCAAAAGCAAACTGGTGTGTACCATCCAGCCTATAGCAATGGGTCTCTGAGGGCCACACAGTTTATATTCAAGTCCAGCTCCTGTCAGCCCGAGTGACCTGAGCAGAGGATGAATGACAGTTCCTGTGTCCCTGCTGTCTAGGGCTTCTGTCCAGTTCTCAGCCCTCATAGCTGCCTGACTCCATGGGCACTCATGGCCTTACAGCTCCTCCTCCCCACTGGATGCCCATGTCCAGGCTGCCCTTGCTCCTGTGCCATGTATTGGAGCTGACTGATGCTCTGTTTTCTCCTTGTGTCCAGCTGAAGTCTTTTCACAATGAGCTGCTCACACAGCTGGAGCAGAAGGTAGAGCTGGACTCCAGGTACCTGAGTGTAAGTACGCACCATGCTGCCCTTGCTGGGCTACTTGTGCCAAGCTTTAGCTCCTGCTTCTGCACATCCCTGAAGGTTTCAGTTCCCTCTGGGCTCCCTCAGCCTCAGTGTTCATATCCACAGCCCACAGCCTCTCAGCTGCTTGTCATAAGCCTTAGGGCTTGGCCTTGCCTCTACAGAACCTGCTATGTCCTGCTGTCCTTGTGTGTTAGCCAAAGCTCCTGGCAGTATTCACACAGTTTTATGGTTTTCCACCTAACATCAGGGGCCCAGGGCAGGGAGTGAAGCCAGGTTATTTCCCAGGTCTGACTGGGGACCTGCCAGGGGAGGGCAGGGAGGAGGTTTGCAGCTATGACCCTCTGCCTGGCTATGGCCTGCTGGAGCCTGCTGCAGCTTGAGAACCGAAAGGCTGAGGAGAAGAGCTGCAAGCTGCCCAGGTGGTTCATGAGTCTCTGCTTCTTTGTGGACTCAGGCTGCACTGAAGAAATATCAGACAGAACAAAGGAGCAAAGGCGATGCCCTGGACAAGTGTCAGGCTGAGCTGAAGAAGCTCCGGAAGAAGAGCCAGGGGAGCAAGAACCCACAGAAGTACTCTGACAAGGAGCTGCAGGTAGGGCTGTCCTGTGAGCTCTGGGACCTCATTCCCCTTCTTAGCAAGACGGCATCATTCTCCACCTCTGCCGGGGCAGGGGCATGGCCCCCAGGGCACTGCAAGCTAGTTCTGCTCTCTTAAAGTGAGTACCCGTGTCCCTGGGCTGGAGCCATGGCCAGCTCAGCCCCAGTGCTCCTACCCTGCTCCTTCTTAGCCACAGAGGCAGAAGCCCAGGAACTGGACTCTAGACTGTTCTCTGATCAGCGTGTGATGGCCCACCCCAGGCCTGCTGGACAAGGTCATCTGCAGCAGATGGCTGAGGAGTCTCCTAAGGGTCAGCCATTCTCACTGTTCTGTCAGCATTGCAGGCAGTGTGTGAGGATCCTGCTGGAGTTTGGGACATCATAGATTACAGGATGGCGTACATGACATGGCATCAGAACCCTAGACAGTCTCCTGACCACTGACCGAGCAGACCCAGAAAGCCCTCACCCAATTCTGAGGGCTCAGTGACACAGGAGGGACATAGCAGGATAGCCAGTGTCCATAGAGGAAATACCAACAAAACCCACCAGCCACTGGGCCTTGGAGTGGGCAGGGTATGGCTCTGGTGTTAGCCTGGAAGCCCCATCCTTTCCTTGGTCATCAGGCTCTTGAGGGAAGCACCCCCACATCCCCCAGACAATGGGAATATATACCCACCCAAGATACGTGATGTCTCTGTGGGGCCCTAGGCCCAAGAGACCAGGTGTGCTGTTCCTCCTTGGTGCTGAAGCCACCAGGCCTGCAGCATATGGCAGCCTGGGAGAGCTGGCTCTGAGCACATGTAGGCCTGGGGCCCTGTTGGAGCTGGGCTGCCCTAACAGAGAGGACAGGCCTGGGCAATGGGAGATGAGGCTGATGGGCCCTGTGTAGAGGGCCTGGGACTGCAGGAAGCAGGAGGTTCCTATAATCCTGGTTGATGCTCCCTGCAGGTTTGCCAGTGTACAACTTGTGTGAAGTGACACAGTTCACGCCTTCCCCACATCAGGCGTGCTTGTCTGGTTCTAGTGTCTTTGCCTTGATCAATTTTAATGGCTATTCATGACCCATGGCTGCTTCCAAGAGTGTGCAGCCCGAGGCTGTCACAGGGGGACTGCCTTCGTGAGTGCAGTCAGAGAGCTCCAGTCGCGAGCTCTTCCTTTTCTCGCCAACCTGTAATGTCCTCTGCAGTTCTGCTCTCTGAAGACTTGAGTGGATGGCAGCCTGGGAGAGCAGGCCCTGCATGCAGGCTAGATGAGGGTGACCTCCCCAGTGTGAGGGAGCCTTCCAGGAACTGGTTTGGCAGCCTAGGGATGGGGTGGGGTTGAGTGGGGACACCGAGGCCGGCTTCTCTTTTTCTCTCCCGGAAATAATAAACACATACTGTTGGGATTTACTCTCATGCTGTGTGATACCACCGGGTATGGACCAGTGGTTCGCAGCACATTCCTAGAGCCATGCAGCTTTCACCCGAGTCAGTTTTGGAACATTCACCAATCTCAAAGAGCCCCATACTCCCCTGCCCCACTCCCACTTCCCTCCCAGGAACACCTACCTGCTCTCTGTAGAGATCTTCATGTTCTAGACATCGCTGTGGCTGAGTCACACCTTGTGACTTTGGCGTCTGGCTTCCTGCACTGAGCGTGTTTCGAGGCTCATCCGCATTGCAGCCAGGGCATCTTTCCCTTCCATCGCAGGGTCAGTGTCTTCCCGTCCTTTACGGGAATGCCGAAGACCCTTCCTGCTCAGCCTTGGGTTCACTCTCGATCAGATAGCTCTGGGCTGTGGCAGGATCACTGGCCACTCTCTGAGTCTCTAGCTGAGGCTATGATCTGACCAGTACCCAGCTGAGGGAGTCATGAAGCTTAGGGAGGGAAAGGAACAGGTGGAGGCCAAGGCTATGGCCTCAGTTTTGATCTTATTGAGGACTGGCCCTGGGTTCCCCAGGGACACTCTGCTTTCCTCTTTTCTCAGCTGTGCTCCATCCCATGCCCTCTAATGCCAATCCTCCTCGAGGAAGCCCTACCCACTCTGGCCTCTGCCACCTAATCGCAAAGCCCAGCGTTAAGACTTGCCCCCTCAGCTGCCTGTGGCTGCCTCTCCTCTTGTCTTCTGTGTGGCTCTGGAAGTTTGAGTTTCTGAGCAGGTGTGGAGGACAAGGGCATCTATGCCCCTCTAGTATATCTGTCCTGGTGTGCCTGTGGGAGCAGAGGCCAAGTTGGATGGTGACATTCCGGTCAGTCGTGCCTATCCATCGCAGGTGAGCTGAGGTGTGAGGTTCTTCCAGTCTCCACAAGCCTGGCCTGGGGTAGAGCACAGCACTGGGCTTTGGGTGATTAGAGGGTGGCCCCAGAACAGTTACTGCATGGAGAGCCCAGTGTAGTCTGGGAAGGAAGGCCCAGGTGAGTGCTGTGATTGTAGTAGTGCCTGGGGCAGGGGTGCCTCTGGCCCACGAGAGACGCTGTGCCACTTGGCTTGCAAGGACACCTGGGGAGGCCTCTGCCTCCTGATTTCCGGGAGCCCCTTCTTACTTGGAGATGTCCCTTGCTGACCTTTCTTCTCTGGTCCAAGTCTTCCATTTGGTTCTCACAGCATGGCTGTGCATCCTGTGGGGACCCTTGGACACCCAGGCCTCTTACTGAACTGTCTCTCTGCTCAAGAACTTGAAGTAGCTTTCTCTGCATTCCATAAGGGCTGCAGATGGCCCTGGGCTGGCCTGTCTCAGTTGGGCACAGCTCATACCCTCTCTGAACTCATTTTCCCTGTTTGTGAGGTAGAGCCCTCCTACCTGCCTTCCTCCTTGAAGTGCACACAAGAAGGGCCCCTCAGCCCCCATCACATGTGCTATGGCTCCTCTCCTGGACCCCTCCCTCTGCGTCTCTAAACCTCTCTTAGTGGGAAACTACACTTCGATGCTTAACAAACCAGTGTTTGATTTTTGATCTTCCTTCCTCTGAGGAAGGCTGTCCTCAGCTCTGGGCAGCCTGGGCCTCTTCGTGCCCAGTTGTCACCACTTGTTTCTGTTTTAGTGGTATTGGGGAGTGAACCTAGGGTCTCACATACACTAGACAAGTGCTCTGCCATGAGCTATGTCCAAAGCCCTTTACATTTTCTTGCACTTCTCTCTCCTTCACCCCTTCCCCTTTCTTACAGTGTCTCACTAAGTTGCTCAGCCTGGGTTCCAATAGTCCCCTTCTTACGGCCTTGAACTTGCATTCTCCTGCCTCTACCTCCCAGATAGCTGGGATTACAGGTCTCACCCCCAGACCAGGCTGTTCTTGAGGATGGCGAGAGAACACAGATAACTGGAGTCTCCTGCTTCCCAGGAGGCAAGCAAGGGCACTTGGAGTCCTTCATCCAATATCTGAGTTTGAGGATAGAGGGTATTTGGTGTATGGCTGCCCTGGGTCCCTTTGAACTGGGCAGAGGCACACTGGCCACCATCCCGGGGGCAACTGATCTGTCATCCTTGCTAGTCTATCTAGCAGGTTGCCAAGTACAGTACAAACTTGACCAGGGGTCAAGGGGGAGAAATGAACTAAGGCCCTACTCCTCTACAAGATCCTGACCCTCCAGGCTGATTCACAGAGGTTATCATGGGTTTAACAACATCAGTGAGGTCCTGCTTACCAGGGAAGGCCTTCGCCAAGCTCTATGAGGATGTGTAGGACCCTTCTTATTTCCCTGTTCCTTAAAGCTGCCCACTGCTGCTGCTCCTTTGGCCTGCAGGTGGGTCCAGTGGCTGAGTCCACAGTAGAGCTCAGCTAGGGGACACTTAGAGGTCTCCAGCCAGACCCGGGAGACCACGCCTGGCCCTTGGGGTGCCATCTGCTCTGTGAGCAGCAGCCTGTGAGTGACTGGCAGAGTTAGTAGTGGTGGTTCTCTACCCTGAGGCAGAGGTGCTACACATATTGTCACGTGGGTAAGGGCAGGGTTCTGGTCTCTCAGGGCCCCTGGAGTTAGCCAGGAGGATGGGGACCTTCACTGCTGGACTAAAGGTGACCCCATGCCCTGGGGTAGCTGAGTGTGTCTAAGGTCACATGTAGCAGACAAGCACTTAGTACACCTACCATCGGAGGAGGAGATGCTTAGTCTCCACAACCCTCGTGCCTCTGCGGGGGAGTGGGGGCAGGGAAAAAGGAGGAGAGAGATGAGAAAGAAAGAGATGGAGAAAATGGAGGGGAGAGAGGATAGAGAAGAGAGGAAGATGGAGAGAGAAGGGGAGAAGAGAGAAAGAGTTGGGGAGGGGAAAGAGGAGAAAGGAGAGAGAAGAGAGAAAGCAGATGGAGGAGAGCAGAGAGAAGTAGAGGAGAGAGAAGGGAAGGAGGACAGCACACTTGTCCAGATTTGTAGGTGACGGCTGCCCAGGTGGGTGCAGGGTCTAGACTTAGCCTGCCATGCTCAGGACTCATAACTGAGCCACGTGATGGAATCTCCACAGAAAGAACTAATTTTAATTATAGGTCAGGGAATGGGAGCTCAGAAGCATTTGGGGCACTAATTGGGACGGGACAGTTTTATATAAAAGGAGGGAAAGTTCCAAAAGTCCCCTCTTTCTGTCTGAAGGTGCTACCCCACCCCCCATAGTCCTGCCCTCCTATACATACTGCCACAAGGTTTCCCAGCAGGCAGGAGGAGGCAGGAAAGGGGTGTTCTCCTGGGGGACAGTGGAATGTCACTGTCAGGTGAAGGACACACCATGTGAACCATTGTGGTTCCAGTCCCCTCCACTCAGGAACAGAGAATGTGGAAATCTTTTGGGAAAATGGGAATTAAAAGACAGGGGCCTCAGAGCCAACCCAGGCAGAGGGGGAGGGCTGTGTGTCTTAAGCTCCACTCCTGCCTTAGCTGGTGTGCTGGAGGAGGTGCCTCTCTGTTCAGCCTGTGTCTCCTCGCCAGGGGTGATTTGGGTATGAATTGTCATATTTGCCAGTGTCCTCTAAGCCTATGGGTAGTTCTAGTGAGCAGCCAGTGTCCCCAGGACTTCTGACCGGAGGAGCTGAGTGGGTGTGGTGAAACGTCCCCTTACGCTGTGTCCCTCACGCCCAGCCTCAGGATATCGTGTGCACAATCCCCTCTGCCACCTTTGGGACTGTATCGCTTCTATTTTCGTCCCCCTTAACCCCTCCCTCAACCCAGCTCTTATTAGAATAGAACAGGCACAGGTAGGAGGCCCTCTGCGACTGTGACGCTGCCTTGCTTTTCCTCATCCTCCAGAGTGAGTGTGGTGGGTGGGGGCTGGCCATAGAGCATGGTGCTGGTTAAATCTGCCTTTGATGTGTGCTGGGCTTGGGCTTGGATGAGCAGGTTGTCTTCCCTCACCCATGTATGGTCTGGGTGCTGAGGGAGGGGCAGCCAACTCCCAGCAGTGTTAGAGCCCAAGCAGCTGGAGGTGGGTGGGCAGACCAAATAGGCCTAACCTCATTCAGAATCACTCCAGGCCAAGAGTGGAAGGGCCCTGCTGGATCTGCCTGGGGCTCTTGGGCAGCCTAGCCATTGCCTATTCAGGACTCCTGCTGGTGCCCTGCTTCTACCTACCTGGGCTTTCTGGGGCCATGGGAAGAAGGATGGCTGGTGCTTCAGGCACAGGGAGCATCCAGACCCAGATCAACTTTTACTGCTCCTGAGAGACATAGCAGGAGGGCAGTGGGGACAGGACCACAGTAACCCCATGAGCAGCCCCGGGTCCCAGTATCCTTTGTCTCATTCACCATGACACAGGGTTGCTAAGAGGTGGCTTTGGCGCCTCAGGATCTCACTTGAGTTCACTCGATGAGTTTGCCTGTTCTCGGCCCTAACCCCCAGACTGCAGTCTAAGAGAGCAGAGCAATTCATTCTATTTAAAGGGCTGTGTAATTAACAAAGCAAAGACAAAATAACCATAGTGTAGGTCTTCACAGGAGATAATAGCAGAGGCTGGGCTGCCCAGAGTTGAAGGAGGTATGGTGGCTGAGCCCACTGTCACTCCAGCAGATACAGTGGAGGCCTGTTCAGATCTGGGTTCTGGAGACGGGCAAGTCCCAAAGTATGGCCCTGGTGTCTAGTGAGGCCTTCCTGCAGCAGCTTCACAAAGTATGACAGCAAGGCTGTCAGCTCAGGGCACTTCTCCTGTCCATTCATGCCGTCCTGGGGTCCATCCTCACAACCTCAGCTAGCCTGAATCACCACCCAGAGGCAAGCCTTGGCCTGTGGCACCAAGTGCCCTTAGCAGATGGCTTTGGGCAGTGAGTTTTGAGGTGCTCTCCTGAGCCATAGTCATGCTCCTTGCAGAGTATCTAGCCATTCCCTTTGCCGGCCCATGGGCAAGATAGCTCTCGCCCCATCCTGCCCTGAGCTCATTTGGGATAAGATTAATAGGACCTGAAGTCCTCTGAGCTACCCCTCATGGCTCTGTCTACCCAGGCTCAACAGCTCAAGGCCCTGTGCACTGAACTGACCTTTCAGACCAGAGAGGCCTGGGCAGCAGCCAGCAGTCTCCAATGATTTCTGGCCATGTGGGGTGTCAGATTCTTGCTGTGCTCTTTCACACAGAACAGCTGAGGGGCTCTGAGCCGTCTGGTTGGAAGTCCTGGCCTCCTCCAATGGTGACAGTGAGGCTACCTCCCGTTTTATGAGCCAAAGGGAGACCTTGAGCAGTCTACTTTTGACAGTCATGGGAAAGCCTCAACGGCCATGGGATGAGGTGAACCACAACAGCCTCAGATTTTTCTAGAACACCCCTCCTCCCCCTGAGTCACTGGCTGGCTTTGGAGTAGAGTAGACACACTTTCTGATCACTTCTGTCTTCTCGGATTACAGGGCTGTTGAGCTGGGGTGACTAAGTGGGAGCATTTTTTTGTGGGTCTTAAATGCTTTCAGCAGGGCGTTTCTATAGTGCCGTCACCATAGCACCCAGCTAAGCGAGGAGCGGTGAGACAGCTTGGGGCGGGCGGGGACAGCAGGAGCCTGGCCACTGCGGGGAAAGGCTCCGTGCCATTTTAAATGGCTTGTTGCCAAGCCCTTGGTGGTGCAGGCCCAGGTTATGTTCTGTACTGTACACTTTCCAGAAAGCTCCCTCCCTCCCCCATACTAGGGTACCCTGTTCACCCCACTGCTTGAGGGGCCTGGAGCCCTAAAAGGTGCTCACCACCTTCTCCCCATCCTCTACGGATGGAGGGGCTGCTTCTCATGGTCCAGGCATCAGGATCTGCCTCTGAGGAACCGGCTGCTGGAAAAGGAGGTCAGGGAAGTCGACTGTTCCTAGACAGAAGTGGCACCACACGGCCCTGGCAGACTTGGCTCTGCCACAGCCAAGTGCCCTGGGACCTAGGCTAAAGCTTGTCTTCTTCCATGTCTGCCCATGTGTGTGTGGCTAGTGTCCATCCCTTTCCCCTGCCCCTCCACGCTGGGGGCTCCTACAGCAAGTGTCCTTGAAAGCACTGCTCTGATGCCCAGTTCTCTGTTCCCCTGGGCTCCTGCTCGTGGCCTTGGAGTGCACGAGTGAGTGGAAATCTTCAAAGTAAAACACCACATCCTTCCTACCTAGAGGCTGCCAGACTGTCCTGCTAATGAGGCTGGTGCCCTGCGCTGTGCACTGCACCACTGGGAGCCAAGGGGTGCGCAGCCTACAAACCCAGAAATGGCTGGCGATGGGCAGTCGGCTGGCTTGGGGCTTCAGTGTGGAAGGTGCTGTTCTCAGGGCGAGGGGACCCAGGGGGCCATGTGGCCTGGTTTATACTTCTGTCCTAGGTGACCGTCCCCAGTGGTGCCTCTCCTCCAGAGCCTCCTAGATACTGACACAATGCAGACTGGGGCTGGTACCCTCCCCGTTCTCAGCACCTCAGCTCTTTGTGCCAGAGCACTGAGTGCTGCTGAGCCTCTCTTCCATGAATGAGGCCCAGGGGAAGAGGGCGGTAGCCTCAGCTACCTCCATGTGCTCTGTCTCCAATCCAAGGTCAGGACCCAAGACGTGTCCTTAACCTTCCATAGCACCCAAGTCCCCAGTTGTTGGCCTCTGGCAGAATGAGTGGGCCCCTGCAGGCCAGTGCTCCATGTTGCTATGGATGATGAGCAGGCAGTTACATTCCTCTTGGGCCCACCCGTCCTTGACCCCTGGCATGCCTGGACTTATCCCACCCTTCTGCCCTGATGCTTGAGAAGGGGCCAGCACCAGGTGGAGGTCAGAGCAGCAAGCCTCCACATCTCCCATGAAACCCTCCCAGCACAGGCCCTGTTGGGGGCCACAAGGCTAAATGGCCTACTCCCCACTTCCCAGAGGAGCCTCCGGTGTGCAGGGGAGGTTCAGGGCGCAGGAGGCCTCGGTAGGCGCGCATTGCATAAGCAGAGGAAAAGCACTCCAAGCTGAGGGGGAGGAGGGGAGGAGGCAGTGGCCACCACTCCATGACAGCAGCCGTTCAGGGCTGCCCTCAGGCATTCCTCCTCCTCCCTTCCTAAGAATGGTCCTGGGTCCCACCTGGCAGAGCCTGTGGCAGAGACCCCTTCAGTCCCCTGGAGGGGACCATGGCACCTTGTTTGGGGGATGGAGGTAGTGAGACAGCTATCCTTAATGTGGTCCTGGGGGAGAATGGAGTTCAGTGTGGGGGGTGTGGGTCTGCAGGGACAGAAGGAGCAAAGTCTCTAGGTTTGGTGACAGGGTTGGGCAGGCCTGACCTTGGGGATACTCCTGCTGCCTGGCAGACAGTTGGCAGTGCACCTGTGGCCACGTCGGAAACCAGCCCCCATCCAGCTGGGCTCCTCCTGGTCCATCCCTCCAGCTGAACTTGTGGGGAGGTACCTAGGGAACAGCCTGCTCCAACCCCCTCTGTTGCCCACGGCTCAGCCGCCTACCCACGCTGAGTCAGAGTTCTGAGGTGGCCGTGAGTCAGCCTTGAGGCACCCTGGCGACTCAGGCCTGCCCCCTGCTGGAGGATGGCCACCTTAGGAAGCACTTTTGCAGAAGCTGTTTCTTGGTGATGGGGTTCAGTCCTGACAGCGTGTGCACGGACAGTGAGACAAGATAGAGACCCATGCCGGGCGTGGTGGTGCACGCCTTTAATCCCAGCACTCGGGAGGCAGAGGTAGGAGGATTGCCGTGAGTTCAAGGCCACCCTGAGACTACAGAGTGAATTCCAGGTCAGCCTGGGCTAGAGTGAGACCCTACCTCGAAAAACCGGGGAAAAAAAAAAAAGAGAGAGAGAGAGAGACCCAGGAAGTACAATGGGGAGGGGTCTTTTCAGACTTGCACAACTACCCAAGGCTTTCTCACGTGTTTTTGATGAAAATTTCTGCCCATATCCGTACTCAACTCTGCAGCCCAAGGGGTCTGGTGTGAATCAATCCTTCCTGGACATGAAGAAAGGTTGGGCTGCCATACGCTGCCTCCAGGCCTCAGGTACTTCCTCTTCCAGGCAGACTATGGAGAGGCTGGCAGAGACCTTGGAGAGGGAGTACATTTCCCCCTGGGGCCCAGGCCCCTGGCCTCTGGACTCCCCACCCTTTGTAATGCAGACAATGGCCATTTATGGCTCTTCCCCCAGACTGCCCTCTTCCGATTTCCTGCTTCCAACTCACTTCTCGCCGTGAGTGGTCCCGAGGCCTTTCGGTGTAGGTGGCTTGTACCCACTTTGAAGACTGTCTTTTAAATTGTGAACTGCATATAAGTGCTATAGTTTTAACTCAATGCATAGCTCAGTGACATGAAGCATATTCTTGGTTTTCCTTATTTTCTGAGTCAAGGTCAGGCTGGTCTTGAACTCACTCTGTAGCTAAGGTCAGCTTGTACTGTGGATCATCTTGCTTCTTCTACCTCCTGAGTGCTTGAGGTGCCACCCTGCCAAGTAGTATGTGGTGCTAGGGATGGGTCCTGGGCTGGGTGCATGCCAGGCACTCATACCAAACGAGCTACATCGTGAGCTTTATTGCCATTTTCGTGTGTGATGCTGAGGATGGAACCCAGGGGCCTCGCTTGCACTAGGCAAGCACCCGTCTCTGAGCTGAGCACCCAGTCCCTTTCTCGTGTGTGTCAGTACCTCCACCTCCAGAATCATTGTCGCTGTCCCCACGGAATCCTAGCAGCCCCTTCCCCACCAGGTGCCCCCCTTCTGTCCTCTGCCTCTGCATTTGACTGACTAACCTTTGCTTCTGTGAGTTTCCACAAGTCCTCTATCCTGGCTTTTCCAGAATAGGTAGTCATAGCTGAAGGCTTGAATAGAGCCCGGAGGCTTGAGGCAAGCGCCTTCTTGGGTGAATTTTATGTCCACTAGGTATCTCAGAGCACTGGGGTAGGATAGTCATTGGTGGCCAGAGCTGGAACTGTGACCTTAGGGGCTCTGGGAGAATGGAATGCTCTGTGTGGGGGAGGGGTGCTGGCTACTAAGGTTTCATAGGACCATGCATCACCTGAACTTATCACCTGAACTTATCACCGGCAGAGGCTGGATGGACACCCAGGTAGAAAGTCAAGGCTGGGGTTCTTTTCAATTCTTGCTTTGTGAGAGCATACCCTCTTCCAGGGAATGTGACCTGTGTGGCTCTGGTGAGGGACCTTTCTCACACCTTAAACCAGGTGTGGATGTGGCTGTGGCCTTCCATGGAACAGTCCAGAATATGCTCTCCTGCTCCACTCTCACTTGCTCAGTGGCAGGAGCAGAGCCCAGAGGAACCTGTACAACTCTAGCAGCGGCTCATCTGGGTCCCCTCAGTCTGTCTCCTAACAAGGTCCTGCATCTCCTGCTTGAGCTGAGACTTGGAGACCAGGGAAATGCCACTTTGTGTCACTCACAAAGATCAAGAAGCTTCCCTGTGGCTCATGGAAGCCATGGAGGGGCTAACCTGCCACCGATACCCTGTCTTCCTCTCCTCCCGAAGAACCCAAAGAAGGCTGGGTGTGGTGCTGCAGGCTTGTAATCCCAGCATGAGAGGCAGGACTGGCTGAAATTGAAGCAAACTTGGGTCATCTAGTTCAAGGCTTGACTGGCTGCAGATGGAGACCCTGTCTCAAACATGTGTGCGTGTTTTTGTGTATATATGTATGTTTACATGTGTGTGTGTGTGTGTGTGTGTGTGTGTGTATGGGTCCCCTTCAGGAGTCGGGGCCCTGGTCAACATGAGGAGCACCAGTCTGCTCCTGTGTGTTCCTAGAGACCATTGTGTTTCTCGTCTCCTCTCTGCTTCCTGCCTTCCAGTACATCGATGCCATCAGCAACAAGCAGGGTGAGCTGGAGAACTACGTGTCTGACGGCTACAAGACTGCGCTCACCGAAGAGCGCAGGCGGTTCTGCTTCCTGGTAGAGAAGCAGTGCGCAGTGGCCAAGAACTCTGCCGCCTACCACTCCAAGGTGAGCCAGCATCACAGGCTTCAGGGCCTGCTCCCTCCTCGTGGGAGTGAGCTAGCTGCTAGCATCCTCCAGAGAACGTTGAGCAAGCTGCGTTCATTCTCCCACCATAGCACAGTAATCCTCTCAGGAACAGAGTCCTAGAGGGACAATTTCCAGGTCAAAGGGCACGCAGCATTTTGTAGAGCTGCATTAGAACCTGCTGGATGTGTTTTGAGAGCAGCTGTAGCTGAACACCTGCTGGGGAGGGGCCACACTTCGGGTTCGTGGGCCTACTAAATAACTTTGGCCTGGGTGGTGGCAGGCTGGGCAGTGGCTCAGAGTGCTCCTTGATGGGATAAGGGCCTGTCTGGCTTCTGCACCTTAACGTTGTGTCTTCACTCAGCTATCCTGGGGACCCTCTCTCCAGCTGGGTCTCCTTGGGTGACCTGTGGCTCTACCCAGTTGTGGTGGCTAGGGGACCATCCAAGGCCAGGGCATGTCACCAGCCATGTGCCCCGAGGCTACAGTGTATCTGTCCCTATGGAACCGGTCATGCTTGCCCCACCCCAATTCTACCCTGCTCCTTTATTCTTGCGCAGCCATGGGTCCTTCCCAGATCCTGAGTTCCCAGCTCAGCCTTCACCACCTCACGCCGTCTGGGTGGCCTCCTCTAGATATAGAACTAGTCACATGGGCCTCAAGAGTACCTCCATGTCCCTGCTTGCCCTCTATGTCTCAAAGCCACTAGGCCTCTTGGTGGGGATTGGGTGTTCAGGAGTATTGGCTCCCAAGAGACCTCCCTCCACTGAGTCTGGTCCCCATGTGTTCTCTGCCTGATTGTAGCTTGCTCCTATTAGAGGACACACACCCCCATTTCCTGGGAGGTGCCACACTCTTAAGACCAGGCCCAGCTTTGCTGAACCCATAGGCTCCTCTGAGGAATTAGTTCCCCAGAAGGAGCTGCAGTGGGTGCTCTACCTGGGTGGTCTGGGTTGGGGGTCAGAGGCCTAGTGTTTGTAGATGGTTGACATAGTCCATGGGGCTCCTTACTGGACCAGGGGGCCCAATGGGGCCCTTAGATGGCTGAGGCTTTGGGGTCAGAAGCCTACTGTTTGGGGGGGGGATGATGTAGTCCCTAGGGGCAAGCAAGGCCCAGGTGACAGACTCCTTGCTAGAAATAGGCAGAGTCAGTGGATCCCTGTCACCTGCTAGTCCTGTGGTAAGTGCTGAGATGTGGTCAGATTATGTCCTTGGAACATGCCATAAAACTTAAAGAAGTTAAAATTTAGTTAGGCAACCCGGCTGACCACAGAGGTCATGTCCTTTCTAAGTGTTGGTAAGAAGTAGTGGTGGTCTACTCATCTGCACAGTAAACACCGATGTGCCCTTCCCCCACTCATGTGCCCACACATGTACACATGTGACCTGAAACCTCTGCTCTGGTCCTTGGGCGCCAAGGAGACAGACCCCTCTTCTCCCCAGAGGCTTTTCCCGCCTGCCTGGGCCTGCTTCAGCCGTGGGCAGGCGCACAGCAAGGCCAGGATGTCACTCCCTACTGTGTCTCCGCAGTCCCACTGGGCCTCTGCTCAGCCCGTTCATGTGTGCACCACAGCAAGGCGCAGGGCTGAGACTGGCAGCATGCATCGGTGCCCTTTGGTGGAGATGGGATGAGGGAGGAAGAGTGTCCCGCCCCTCTGTGCCAGGAGACCTACAGTGTGGCTGATTGTGGCGGGGGTGCACTGCGGCCCTGACCCACACTTGGATGCCTGAGCTTTCACCCAGGCCAGGCCCTTTAAATTCCCCCTCAACAGATGAGACTCCCAACACAGAGTTCAGGATCATACTTGTGGCTTCCTGATTCTGTGTCTGTTCTCTGTGCTCATAGGTTAACCGCCTGAGACAGGCTCCCATGTGCTTGAGGCAGAACCAAGTGATCAGGGGCCACCTTCCCACATCCCCAGCAGCCTTGCCTGACCATAGCTGGGCAGCTCTGTCCTGTCCCCAGTGTTGACCCCCCCAACCTGCTAGGAGGCTCTTTCCCTAGTATGGTAACGTTTTTGCCTACAAAGGAACTGCTGGTTCTGGGCTGGATTCTCCTTTTTCCAGATCCCTAAGAAGCTCCCACCAGGACTAGGCCTTGGCTTGTACTCACCTCAGGTGTTCCCCAACTACATAGTATATGTAGCTTCTTTTGAGGTGCAGTGCCTCTAGGGAGGCCTGTTTTGCTTTGAGGTACCTCTGGCGAAGAGTGGCCTTGGGGCCTGGGGAGGTGCCTCTGGGCTGTGCCCAGTGCCTGACTCCTCCCTGTCCTGTGTCTTCCACTCCAGGGCAAGGAATTACTGGCCCAGAAGTTACCTCTGTGGCAGCAGGCCTGTGCGGACCCCAACAAGATCCCCGACCGCGCAGTGCAACTGATGCAGCAGATTGCCAGCAGCAACGGCTCCATCCTGCCCAGTGCCCTGTCGGCCTCTAAGTCCAACCTGGTCATCTCAGACCCCATACCTGGGGCCAAGCCCCTTCCAGTGCCTCCTGAGCTGGCACCATTTGTGGGGGTGAGTCCTGGGCCTCTGGAAGCTTATGGTGGGTGGTGCCCTGTGACTTCTCTTGACAGCTTGTTCTCCAAGGGGAAAGCAAGCCCAGAGTGCTGAGCCCAGGGCCCCTGTGGGGGGAGGCACAGGATCCCCTCCCAAGCTGGCTCCCAGCGACGCCCTGCCCCTGCCTCTTCCTTCAGCGGATGTCTGCTCAGGAGAATGTACCTGTCATGAATGGCGTCGCAGGCCCGGACAGCGAGGACTACAACCCCTGGGCTGACCGAAAGGCTGCCCAGCCCAAATCCCTGTCTCCTCCGCAGTCTCAGAGCAAGCTGAGCGACTCGTACTCCAATACACTCCCTGTGCGCAAGAGTGTGACCCCGAAGAACAGCTACGCCACCAGTAAGGGTGCTGGGCGGGAAACCCTGAGGCTGTGAGTGTGTATGGCGGCACGTCCTGGGAGAGTGTTGTGTTTATATGTGTGCATGCAGGCTGTGCTGTCCAACTGTCCGTGTGTGCATGTGCCTAGGGGCAATATGCATGTGTTTGCATGTCTACCTGTATGTGCAGATGATGCGTGCAAGTATGTTAGTTATGCTTGTGTGTACATGTAGTATACCTTAGCCACTAGTGTGACGTGGTGCGACAAGACCAGGATCCTGCCTGTGGCTCAGTGATTTAAAAGCAGGCAGACGGGCTGAGGGGTGGGAGGCTTTAGCTGGCCATAGGTCAGCTCTCAGTCTGGCCTGTGTCTGCTCCGTGAGTGTGACCACCTGCACCCAGGCTCCGTCTGCGGTGGACAGTTCCCTCACACCCACCCTTGTCCTGGCAGCCGAGAACAAGACACTGCCACGCTCCAGCTCCATGGCAGCCGGCCTGGAACGCAATGGCCGCATGCGGGTCAAGGCCATTTTCTCCCACGCAGCTGGTGACAACAGCACCCTGCTGAGCTTCAAGGAAGGCGACCTCATCACCCTGCTAGTGCCCGAGGCCCGTGACGGCTGGCACTATGGCGAGAGCGAGAAGACCAAAATGTAGGTGTCCAACTGGGAGGAGAGTTTGAGGCAGGCCACACCCCTTTAGCAAGCACATGGGGTGGGGGAGGATGACTCATACACGCTGCCAAAGCTGGGCTCCTTATTAGACCAGGGTCTGCTGGGACACCTGGACAGGAGGAGGGAGTGTGACTCCCTACCAGGGCTTTCAGGGTGGCCATTGGCCATCACTTCTGTCTCTGTTATCTTCCCTTGCCATTTAGCCGCTTACTTGGTACAAGACCTAGTAGCCAGCTTGCATATGCATTGTGGCACACCTGGCCATTTCCTTGGTGGGATGTCCCAGATAGTCAGTGGCAAAACCACGACTCTTCTGTGTCCAACTTGCTCTCTGTGGCATCACCAAGTAACAGCCACTCAGAGTAGCTAACTTGGCACCTGTTACAGAGGCTGAGTGAACAGCCTCTGGGGGGACTAGAGCGGAGACATGACCTAAGCAGCCAGAGCTGGTGAAGGGCCTACACTGAGCTTTGCTGTATCCCAGTGGCAGCCACACTGGACAGGGAGCCCCGCAGAGTGGGAATCCCTTTTCCAGCAGTTCCTCTCGACTGAAAGCCAGAACCCCGAGTGACAGGGGCTCAGTGGCATGGTGGGTTGCAAGTGACTAGGCCCACAAGTGCTCCAGGTGAGGCAGAGCTGAGCCACCTCACCCTTGGAACTGAGTGGCCATACAGCATTGACCGTCTCCTGGCACATGGGTGCAGCCAGCCTGGCAAAGAACAGCTGGGACTGGGAATCTGCTCGTGGTCAGCAGGGGGCCAGGATTCCTCCCTGTCACCCATCTGGAGGGCCTATGGAATGCAGCCTAGACCCTCTTATCTGGGGTCTTTCTTCTAGGCGGGGCTGGTTTCCTTTCTCCTACACCCGGGTCCTGGACAGTGACGGCAGTGACAGGTTACACATGAGGTGAGTTTGCTGGCTAAGCTGGGCTTCCCAGAGCTGACCTCCATGGGACTCACTGCACGTTTGAGGCTGTGGGTAGAATGGTGTGGGGTCTGCAGCATGGTGAGGTGTTCTGTGAGGTGGGATCCTGGGAATACTGGAAGAGTGTTACCTGAGGACCGTCAGGATGGAGGTGTACTTCACTGCCTGCCTCTTGCATGGGCATGGTTGGAGGTTCCTGGGCCCTTGGGGAGTCTCAACTGGTCCTGGTCTTGGTGGGACAAGCAGCTGCCAGTCACTAGAGGACACCCAGTGAGCAGCTGGGCAGCTTCCTCCAGGTGCATTTGATGCCTTGTTCCAGAACAATTGGATCTTGAGGGGACAGGGAGGCCAGAAGGACAGACCATGGGTCAGTGTGGCTGCTGATGGCAGCCCAGTGGAGCAGAGGGGGTGTGGGGAAGGGGAGGGTGAGCCACCAGCAAAGAACCCAGACCAGTGTATTGGGCTTTCTGAGGGTCTGTGGGCCCGGCTTCCTGGCTACCCACTGAGCCCCTCATCCCCACAGCTTGCAGCAGGGTAAAAGCAGCAGCACCGGCAACCTCCTAGACAAGGATGACCTGGCCATCCCTCCTCCCGACTACGGCACGTCTTCTCGGGCCTTCCCCTCACAGTCGACCGGCACCTTCAAGCAGAGGCCCTACAGTGTGGCCGTTCCTGCCTTCTCCCAGGTAAGCCATTGGGCCTCAGCCATGGGCTGAAGCACACAGGGGGCTTGGCTGGCAGCCCCATGGGAGCCTGCAGCGATGACTAGATTCCTGATGGCTGGCTGGAGTCCGAGTCTGGGTCTCTTGTCTGAGGCTTGGAATCTGCCCAGAAGCTTCCAGACCAGCACAGTAGCCCTACCGTCTGTGGTCCACTTGCCATCCTCCCCTGGGCCATGGCTAGTCTGGAGGTCATCCTGGATGCCCACTTTAGTCCACCTAGAGGCCAGGAGGGAATTCAGTGCTGCAGGGCTCTCATTCACATCCAAGTGGTGTCATGAGCA
This sequence comes from Zapus hudsonius, assembly GCA_004024765.1. Lineage (NCBI taxonomy): Eukaryota > Metazoa > Chordata > Mammalia > Rodentia > Dipodidae > Zapus > Zapus hudsonius. The sequence goes on from PVHP010008801.1 coordinate 35,871, forward strand.
CCTGCTACCCAAAAGCCATCTAATTAGTGTGACCCCAGGGGTCACACAGTCTCAAAGGTCAACAGTGGCTGGTACAGGCCTGGCCACTAAGCCTTGGAGAGGGTCCCTGGCAGACCACTGTGAGGTTGTCTGAGTGTCCAGGTTGGAAAGGGCTTTGAGTGTGGGACAAAGCCCACAGGTCCTGTGGAGCTAGGATAGAAGCTTCTGTCATCCTGGGGTGCTTCTGATTTGAAGGGTGTGGGTCTGCTGTAGCCTTGAGGGCAGAAGGGATGGAATGACAGTTTGTCTTCTTCTAGGCGTAGGGAAAGGAAGAGAGCCCACCATTTCTAAATCTTGGGCCACCAGGAGACCACCAAGGTATCTTGGTGAGGGGCTCTGGTTGATGTTATGACCTGAGGCTATACTGTCATGTTGGGGGCAGGTCCTCTTCGTGGCTCAGCCTACTGGTATGACCTGAGGTTGCATAGCCATGTTGGAGGCAGGCAGGTCTTAGCTCAACCCACCTGCTCCTGGATGAAAGCTTGTGAGATGAGGGGAGGAAGCCATAGAGGGTGCAGCTCAAGCAGCGTGTGTGATCAGGGTGATGGAATATGAGGACAGCCAGGGGGCAGTGGTGGCTGTGAGCTCACCTGGTTGGTGTTGTGGCCCTTGGGCTGAGAGAGCCAGGGATGGTAACCCTACCACCCCTTGATGCCTAACCCTAACCCCCCCCAAGCCCGTGCCAGTGGGGAGACCCCTGGGCAGCAGTGCCATCCTTGGAGTCAAGACACTACGGATCAGGGTGGTGGGTGTCCATCTGAGTCTCACGGTAGCCCACTCACTGCTTACCTTTCTGCCCACCTCTTAAGGCCAAACTTGCATATGTCACTGGGTTAAGTCCCTGACTTTCTGGGAAGGCCTCTTCACCTGCTGAGCCTCCCCCACCCCCACCCCCAAGCTCCTCTATCTTTACATTTGCTGTTTCTGGGCCTTGTCTGGGGGAGGTCTCACCACCTGGGAAGTACGTAGAGTAGGGTCATGAGGTGATTTGCTTTGTATATCAAGAGCATCTGTGGTCCAGTTGACCAGATGGGAGATGTCCTAGTTAACTTTAGAGGTTTCATGTCACCATTTGTAACAATAGGCTCCCCAACTCGTGAAGCCAGGGATGAGGTAGAAGTGGAGGAGGGACCACCTTACCTTCCTGGAGAGCCCAGTCTGACTCCAGTGGCAGTTAGGGTTCAGTTTCGGTCCCAGGGGATCTTCCTGACTGCTGTCTTCTCTCCCCAGGGTCTGGATGACTATGGGGCACGGTCTGTGAGCAGGTAAGGGGCTTCAGACTTGTCCTTGGGACTGTGGGTGGGACCAGTGGCTTGATGAGGGCCCTTGTCACCTAGAAGTCAGCTTTTCTTCCTCTGAGATCCCAGTGTGACCCTGAGCCCACCACCAGAGCTGGGTCCCCCCTTCTTGGGCACAGCTTCTCCTTCCTAACATCCTGGCCTGTCCATCCATCCCAGCAGGCAAGGGCAGGGTGGCTGGCGAGGGTTACTTGCCAGCCTCCGCGCCTTTGCCTCCCTAGAAGAAGTAGGACAATGCGCAGGGCTGGAGCTGTTGCCCCTTGGTGCACCCTTGTCCTGGTTTCTCCATCATCCTCCCTGAAGCTGGGTGGTGGGTGGGCCCGCTGCCCCTGTCCAGTGGTGGGCGTGTGTCTGGGCAGCTGTCCTGTGCTTTGTTCCACAGCGGCAGTGGCACGCTGGTGTCCACAGTGTGAGGACGCTGACCCCAGGCAGCGGCTCTGAAGAGCTCCTCCCCCGCCTCCATCGGTTTCCCTCCTCAGCTCTCGTTGGTTTGTTCTTGGGTTGTTTCTTTCCCACCCGCTCCCGCCTTTTGGTTGGTGACCCCAGACTCTGAGATCCCCCAGGGTCCATGGTGCTGCTCCGGCGCTCACGCCCCCACCTGTGTGTCCCCAGCCTGAGCATAAACTGCCAGGCAGGACCTTCCGGCCAGGCAGCAAAACAGCGTCCTCACCTGCTGTCGGGCCCTGTGGTGTTCGCGACGCACACCCCTTTTCTAAGGCTGGCCATGAGCCAAGTCTAGAGTTTGAAGAAAAAGAAAAATCTTAAAAAAAAAAAAAAAAAGAAAAACAAGAAAAAAATGGGAAAAAGGACTTTTTTCCCCTAAAACAAAAACAGATATGCATGGACTCCGGTGTACGTACTGTTATTCTGCATCTGACCCTCCAGCGCGCTGGTGTCTTCTAGAACAGGGGGGCCCAGGGCTCCGGAGGGCTCAGGCCTAGGGACCCCGGCCCACCCCAGGCTCCTTCCAAGGGCTGCACTGAGAAAGGGGGCTTGTGTGGGCACTTCTTGGGGGCCTCCTGAGGAAGCCAGCCACTCCTGTGAGGGAGGTTGCAGCCCCAGCCTAGCTCTGCCCAGCCCGCCAGGCCAGGCACTGGTCCTCTTTCCTCGGCTGATGGATGCTGCTGGCTAGGTGAACACAGAGCAGAGTGTGGCATCTCTGTAGCAGGGGTGGTGGTACCTCACACAGTGCACTGGCAGGAGCAGGGGCTGCCCGGCCACACGCAGATGGACATTCCAAAGACCTCAAGACCATCCCCACCCTACGTTTTTTTTGGAAATCGTTTAACCAGCCTTGTGAAGGCCATCTGCTACCCCAGGGCTGCAGAGGGCTGGGTGTGCACAGCCGGCCTGGCAAGGCTGGGGGAGAGGCTGGCCCTGGCCTTTGCTCCTAAGTGCTCTCATCTTTGTGTGTCTTGGTGACTTTAGAAACAGGCACACTGGACTCAGTGGCTACTGGTTTTGTCTCTTCACACACTGAATTCTGGGCAGCCGAGCCAAGGCCCAGTGGGCTCAGCCCTGCGTGCAGCCTGCGGGAGCCCTTGGGAATCTGCGGGACACGCCTCTGACGTGGTTAGCAAAACCCTTCCGCAAGCCCTCTGAGGACCAGGATGCAGCTGGTCGTGTCTGCAAGCAGCAGCTCAGGTGGAGACAGGCCCTGTTTTATATTTAAGGAAAACACAGCCAGAACCTGGGCCTGTGTAGAGAACCTTCTGTGTTCCAATCTTGCTAAAAGACTTCAAATCCAGGGGATTCCATGCGCAGTGGATGAATGTAGGCACAAACAGCAGACTTGTATGAAGATGTAAAGTGCTGAAAATAGTTTTCCTTTTTCTTTTTTTTTTTAAATATGAATTGTGCCCTGTACTGCAGTTAACTCTTTGAATAAAAGTTTTATTTATTGCACTAAGTTGGGTTTGGCACCTCCTTCCAGCTCCCTGGCACGTCGGGGCTGTGTGGGTCAGGCCTCGCCTCTGTGCTCCAACTTGCAGGCCATCTTCATAGCATCATAGCTCCTTTGTGGAGTGCCTGGAGGATTCTCAGACCAACCTAGGGTTGTGGATAGTGCTGGCCTTGATGACACGGGTGACCCACCGTCCCAGCTGAGAGTACGGTTTTGTTGGAAGTGGTGCAGGCGCCAGAGGGGGCAGACACCCTGCCTGCACTGGCATGCTTCTTTGTGCTTCCTGTGTCCCTCCGCCTACACAGCAAGCCTTGTGGGTGCCCCCTTCCCTACCTGGCAGCTGGAAGCATGTGGCAGCCTGTACCCCTGTCATGTCCTCCATCCTGTCTGGCCTCTGATTCCTTGAGTCTTGAGACACCCCCCCTCTTGCCCCCTCCAGCTTCACCAACAAACCTTGTGTTTCCTTACAGTGCTGATGTGGAAGTGGCCAGATTTTGAGCTGCCCCTGACTAGTTAGTAAGTTACCCTGGTCTTCTTGTGCCTGTCTGTCTGCATCTGCCGCAGTGGCTCTGGACAGACCCCCTGACCTGGGTCAGGGCAGCCTCAGCAGAAGGGGCCCACTACCTAGCAGGACCCGGGGGTCTGCCCTACTGCCTCGCTCTGGGCTCCAGGCCTTCCATCCATCCATTCCCTCTGCAGGCTTGTGGGTCTCCATCATCTCTTCCACCTGGAGACTTGTGGGTCTAATCCTCTGCCCTGTTGCTGCCCTCACTGCAGAAGGTGGGCCTCATCTGGTCTTGTCTACCCTCTCCTGTCCTGCTGGGTGCTTTGCCACAATCAAAGGGTGACTCTTGAACAGCTGGGGTCGGGCCTTCCCCTGACCACACAGCAGATGCGTGTGGTGTGGGGCCTTGCTGCTCCCACTGCCGTCGTGTTTGACCTCTTCTGGTCTTCTCTGCCTCCCCACGCAGCCCTCTTCCTCAGTGGGAGAAGTGAGCTGTAATGGACAGCGGGGGCAGGGAGGGAGGGCCTGAGCCAGGCAGCACTGGTGCTCCCCCAGTGGAAGAGGTGTTCACTGCCCTCTCACCCAACCCTCAGAGCAGATGGCGTGAGAAGCCAGGGCTTGCATCCCTTACAGTGCGCATCCCAGCCTGCAGAGAAACCAATCAGGCAGGTCCTGAACCCTTGCCTGTTATCTGGAAAATGTCCCTGAAGTCTGGGGACAGGATAGAAATGCCCCTGGCTACCCTACACAGGCCACTCCCCACCTAGCTCCATCCCCTCAGTTTTTCTCTGGAAAGCTTACATCTATGCCCCTGACACTGGCAGGTCCCACTGTCTCCTAGGTCTCACTGAGTCAGTTGGGGGCCATGCTGACCTAACCTGAGGAGTGAGGAGGGCAGAAGACTCAGGAGACTGGTGTAGCTTTTGCCCTCCAATGGACCATGCCCTTGCATGGGCTAAGACATGATGGGCATGAAGCAGCTGGCCTGCAAGCTCCTGTGGTGCCCACGCATCCACCAGCCAAGGTGTGGCTGGCCTTTGGGCTTACCTGGTAGGGAATCCAAAGCCACCTGTGGGTGTTGGGGGCAGCAGAGGCTGAGGCTTGATCCTAGGGGTGCCACAGTGGTTGCGGGGAGCTGCATAGGTGGAGAAGGCGGGAATCCATAGTGGCTCAGCTCCAGCCTCTGCCCTGAAGTCGCATTTTTGTGAGGACTTGTTGCCAGCATCGCCCTGCTGCTCATTCCATGGTTGGCTGATCCACAGAACAGTCACAGAGACAACGTAGACTGTGAACAGGAAGCTGCTCCCCTTGGTTTCTGGTCACAGTGTCACTCCTGATGGCTGACCCTGGAGCCAGGGAGGGATGCTTCGGCCCCTCTACTCTGAGTTGCACAGACCTGTGGTCATTCCTGAGCCCCAAGGCCAGGATGCCTGGCCTTTTGATGTTCTGTCGTTAAATCCTCCCAGTCTTGGATATTTCTTTTTAGACTATTTATCTATTTTCAAGCAAAGACAGGAGAGAGCGAGAGAATGAGCACACCAGGGCCTCTATTCACTGCAAATGAACTCTAGATGTGTGCACCACTTTGTGCATCTGGATTTACATGGGGACTGGGGGATCAAACCCAGGTTGTTAGGTTTTGCAGGCAAGCATCTTAACTGCTGAGCCATCTCTCCAGGCCCACTCTTGGACATTTCTTTTTTGTTTTTCGAAGTAGGGTCTCGCTCTAGTCCAGGCTGACCTGGAATTCACTATGTAGTCTCAGAATCTTGGACATTTCTTGATGACATTCCTTGGCTGAGAGGACATACCATGTGCTGCCCTGTCCCCTAGAGGGTAATTCCGCTTGTCTGCTTGGATATGTTCAGAAGGAAGCCTGTCTCGGCAGGAACACATGTTCCTGGATTCTGCCTGTTGAGACATGCACAGAGCCAGACTTTGCAGTGTCCTTAAGCTCTAGATGGTCATTCTGCTACCTCACGGTTAGGCTTCGTGCCTCATGGGGTCACACAGATGAGTTTACAGGTTTCAGAAGAGTCTTTTCAGGATTCTTTTTGGGTTTTCGAGGTAGGGTCTCGCTCTAGCCCAGGCTGACCTGGAATTCACTCTGTAGTCTCAGGGTGGCCTTGAACTCACGGCGATCCTCCTACCTCTGCCTCCCGAGTGCTGGGATTAAAGGCCTGTGCCACCACGCCTGGCTTGTTTTCAGGATTCTTAAAACTTAATAATGGGTCCAGCTCTTCCTCTTGCAGACCAGTGTCTTGGGGAGCCCCCAAGTCTCTGGCCACTTGTGGGGTGGATGCTCTGTCTTCTAGCTTTTTTGGGCTCTGCTGGACAGCTTTGGGTCCCAAGCCATCTCCTTACAGTATGAATGGCTCTGGGCTCCAAATGGTCCCATGGCTTTAGGGAGAGTCAGGACAGAGCCTCTTGGGTGGAGGCTCAGCCTGTGCTTCAACATGATCATGGCTTGTGGCGTAGTGACAGCATATTCAGTGAGTTCAGGTGTGATTCAAGTCAGGGCAGGAGAAAGACATGTTCTTCGTATACCTCAACCGCTCTGCTTGGGACCTGCTCCTTCCTCATTCCAAGAGTCCCTATGCTGGGCTTGGGAGCCCCTCCCTGAGCAGCCTGGCTACTACTCAGCCTGCCACTGGCACCCTCACTGTAATAGGATCCACACTTTACACCCCGGGCGGCCCTCTCTGGTCACTTGCACGGAGCAGAGCAGAAGAGAAGCCCAGCATGGGGCAGAACTTCAGAGCTGCCTGTGGAGAAAAATGGTCTTTAGACTCCGTGCTCTAAACCAAAAGTGGGCAGCAGTGGAACTCACGCCACCTTGGAGGGCCAAGCCGCCATGGACCTCAGTAGTCTTCTCTCCAGATTTTTAGAAAACATAAAAAGTCTTCAGGAAAAAATGTAGGGAGAGGCCCTGACCGTGTGGGTCTTCCTGGGAATGCTGGATGGAGTACCGCCTACTCGGGGCCTGCCACCAGGCTCCTGAGGACCCTGCTGGGCCAGCATGACCCCGCTCCAGGTAACTGCTTCAGAGCCAAACGCGCTTCTCCGGAAGTGCAGTCCTGTGCCTGCGAGTCCCCATGTCCACACGCCATCTGTGCTGTCACCGTGGAGCTGCCTGATGACCCAGCCTTCCCAGCTGGGCAACCTCCCAAGCCTGCTGCAAACTGTAGGAGAGGCTTCCGGGAAGGCCAGACTGGGGCCGCCCATCTGTGCTCATCTGTTCCATTTCCACTTCTTGTCTCAAGTCTTCTGTGTGCATCAGCTGTGGCCTAGGGGACACTGGGGAGGGCTTAACATGTGGGGAGAAGGTGGAAACTTCTATCCAGCCCAGGCAGTGAGTGGCTCCGGTGTTCACCCAGCCTGAGGTGCCAGGTCACGTGCCTCTCATGTCTGTCCTGTCTGCGTGTCTATGGTGTCCTTCCCGTGGTGGCCTGGATGGCTGTGTGGCCTACTGATCTGTCCTTTGCATGGGAGCACAGCCACTCCTTGGTGGGGGGAGGGGCTACCAAACTGCAGTGGTCTCTCAGAGCTGGGAGGAGGGCAGCTGGATCCTACCACCACACCCACTGTGCCCCCCACCTGGATTACGTGGGGCAACAGGGTAGCCAGCCTTGCAGACAATACCAGTCAGTCCCACCTCTGGCTGTGAGAATGGCCCCAGGAGTCACAGCACCTACCCAAACTGAAACTTCTTTTTCTCTCCTCAGGAATCCCTTTGCCAATGTCCAACTGAGGCCAACAGTGACCAATGACAGGTCAGCCCCTCTCCTCAGCTGATGGCCACAGCTGCGTCACCCCTACCTTACATACCGTGACCACCTGCTGTTCCCATTTGCAGAAGACCATCAGCCACATCCTCTGGCTTTGCCCAACTTCAGCCTGGCCTGGGCTGGATCCAGGCTGCTGCTGGGGATATGGAGACCCTAAGAGGCCAAAGGCCTGAAAGCCACAGGTCTCCCCAACGGAGGTACTGACTCTGTGAGGGTGGACATCTCTGGTCCCAGCAACAGAACCCAGTACCCCTGATTGCAGGGGAGGACATTCTGTCAGCTTGTAGCTGGAGGGGAGCCTGTTAACCATGCTGTTTTTAGCCTACACATGTCTGGTCAATAAACAGGTACCCACCTGTGCCCAGTGTGGTCTGTCAGCCCCGGGGGGGGGGGGTCTCATTACATTTGCCCCAAAAAGTAATGTATCCATATGCACTGAGCCTCCTTACAGGCCCCACCACCCCAGCTGCTTCCTGCAAGGGGCTCGGCTCATGCGGAAATGAAAGGCGTTATCAGCTGTGTTGGATGCAACACTGGAGTGACTGGAGTTGCTGGTAGCAGATCTGGGGTGGGAGGAGACCAGGGCAGAGCTCGCTCCTCAGCAACCCTCCAAGGAGGGCTGTAGAACTCCAGAGCCACCTGCAGGCAGGTGCCCAGGGGGTGGGGACCCAGGACTAGGACAGCAGGGAGCACAGGAGCCCAGCTTCACCTTCTGTTCCGCACCTCCCCCACTGCTGGACTCAGCTGAGGGGCAGGCAAGACTTCTGGAAGAGCAGGGGGCAGCAGCCCTGGGGAGAGCTAAGGGACACCTGCCCGAGAAGGCCAGCGCCCCTGCCTCCTCAAGCACCATTTACAGACCCCCAAAACAAAACTCTTCGCACAAAGGCTTTTTTTTAGCTTGGTTTCTCTTAAAAAACAAGGAAGAAGAAAATCATCGCACCAGCATCCTAAGCCTCAAACTACCCCAAAGCAACAATGAGTTTTACATGTCTTTGGCAACAATAACTTAGAATCACCCCATCTCCATTTGTTCCAGCAAGTTACAAAAATATTCCTTGTGCTGCCCCACCCCTGCCTGCAGACAGGAGCCCCACCAGGACTGGGGTATACCTCCACTTTCCTCCAGCCACCAGAGCATGGAGCAGCTGCCCACACTGCCCTGCAGAGGTTACCTTTAGGACAGCCCACCTGTGGCCTGAAAGCCCCCTCTGCTGCTCAGGACACAGGCAGGCCGGAGCAGCCCAGACCCGTGGGGGGGAGGGGCTTAGCAGAGGCAGTGAAGGGAAACAGCTGCAGACTCAGACAAGGCTTGGACCAGGAGCCCAGGGGCCTGTCCTTGCTCTGAGCCAACCCAGACCCAGGTGAGAAGGGACCTGAAGGCCTGACGCCATCTCAGCCTGGCCGAGTGTCCGGTGAGTGCAGGAGAGCTGGCCCACAGGGCATGCAGGCTCTTTACCACGGTGGGTCCCCCGGGCCTGAAGCCAGCCAGTCCGGCTGCAGCAGCCACAGAGGAAGGACGACTGCATGGGGTAGGGACACCCATGGGCTATAGGCATTCCCAGGGAGTGACAGCAAACCCAGTGTCCATGACACAGTCTGCCACCAGGGCAGCACAGAGAAGGTGCATTGCCTGTCCAGAGCCAGCAAGGGGCCTCTTGTCCACCTGCTTCTCTAGGATGCCCCAGGGGGCTGGTGCTCCCCACTCATTCCCAGTCACCATCCTTTCTGCTGCTTGGGACCAGGGATCCAGTGACGCCAGCCTCCGAGGGACGTCTCAAGATGTCTCAAGCCTCTGAACATCCGCCCTCGGCACTTGCTGCTGGGCCTGGCAAACAGGGTGCTGTGTGAGCACATGGGAGCTGCCCAGGTGCAGGTTCTCACACGCCTGCACTGGACCCCCTCAACACCCCCGCTTCACTGCAGTAGGCCTGCTTGTCTTCCCACCACATCGCCCAGGCCCAACACTTAATGAAGGCCTTTCATGCCCTATACTGAGGACCAAACAGGAAGGGCCATACAGTTGTCTCCCTGTGCCAGGGGTAAGGATGACAGGCCTTCCTTCATGGCTATAGCTGCAGGCCAAGGGCACCTAGGAAGGGCTGAGTCTACGCCCCCAGAAGGAAGCAGAGAAAACTTGTCAGGCATGAGGGCGGAGCTGTGGGCCCAGCACCTGGCAGAGAACCCAGGCACTTGGGGCTCATGGAAGGAAGGAAAGAAAGGGAAGGAAGGAGCGGGAGGGAGGGAAGGAAGGTCAGGGTGTGCTATGGCCCAAGCAGGGTCCCCTCTGGGTAGAACATCTCCAAGGGCTCCTAGCAACAACCTCAACATCTGAGGTATACCAGCAGGTGAGGGTGGGGGTCCCACCAGGCCTCGCAGGAAGGCCAGGAAGGCCGGAGCAGATTTTGGTGGGAGGGAGGTTAGGGGCAGTCCTTCTGCTGTGGAGAGCTGGGAAGGCAGAGGGTGAGGCGCTGGGCCAGCAATGAGGCCCGGGCTTCCCAGAGGCTCAAGGCCAGCTCTACTTAAGGGGTCAGAAGCAGACCCCCTGCTGGCACCCTTTCCAGATGACCCTCGCAAATGCACTCACCTCCCACCGACTGGGCATCCAAATCGGACACATGCGTGATGGAGAAGCGGGAGGCGGGAGTGGGTGACACGGTGAAGCGCGTGGAAGGCGCGGCCAGGGCGGGCCCAGCCGGCTCCAGGGATGTGCCCAAGGCGGCCTTGGCGGTCACCAAGGGGAAGTCGTCGTCCCACTCGAACCCGCCACCTGCAAGCCGGGCCTTAGCATCACTCCTGTGATGTCGGGACCCTCCCCACGTGACGTCACACCCCGGACGCGCCCTCCCGTGACGTCAGCGCACGACCCCCTCCCCCAGCCCCCGGCTCACCCTGTTCGGGAGCGGAGCTGTCAGGGGAGCGGTCCGCACGCCGCCGCCTGCCAGGGGCGCTGGGTGAGCCGGGGCTGGCCTCCAGGACCTCGGGGGGTGACTCCTTGGCGCAGGGGAAGGGCTCACGGGTGGGGCTCTCCTAGAGGGTTCGGAGCGCCACGTGACCTGGGCCGCCTGGCACGGAGCGGCGTCCCACGCGGCCGTCCCCCCGGGCGGTGCCGGCCTGCGGTGGTGGCCCACCTACCTGGTCGAAGAGGTAGACCGTGACGTCGTCGAAGAAGGACACAGCCTTCTTCTTGCGCTCCAGGTCTTCGCAGAAGGCCTCGGACAGCAGGCTGGGCATCTTGAGCAGGCCGCGCAGGTGGCGCGCACTCTGGCTCTCGGCCACCACCACGGGCACCGCCAGGGACTCCTCCTCGCTGTCCTCGCTGGGCTCCTGGATGCTGTAGCAGCGCAGCTCCTCGTCCGACTCGTCACTGTCCTCGCTGTCCTCCTCTTCCTCCTCAGGCCGGCCCTCCGTGGCCCCAGGGTGGATGGGCAGGGTCAAGCAGAGCGGGGATCTGGGTGTGCCAGGGCTCCCTGTTTGCCCCAGCTTGGCTGGCACTGGCAGCTGGCCAGGGTCGGAGCTCAGGGGGACTGGAGTCAGCAGGAAAACCTTGGAGCGGCTGGGACTGGGCACAGGCTGCCCCTCGACAGGACCTTGGACCCCAGGAGACTCGGGCCTCGGGCCAACTGGAGAATGTTCCTCAGACTGTGGTGGTGGGGACAGCACCTCCCTGGGGCCAGTGACCAGGGCCTCCTTGAGCACCCCAGACCCAGGAGAAGCCTGCACAGGTGGCTGCCCAGGACTCTGTGGGCTCTTTAGGTCTGGCTCCGGGATCAGGCTGCACTTCTCAGGGCCCAAGGTGGGTTCAGACTCGGCATCCAGGTCTGAGAAGTAGGCAGAGTCTCGGTAGGGGTTCTTCTCACTGAGGCCACCGAGGGAAACGGGGAGCCTCATCTCAGGCCCTGGGCTTTCACCCTCTGAGGTTGGCTTCCCGAAGGCCTCGAGCTCATTTGACTCGTGGGCGTCCTTGAGGACAAACTCAGGAGATTCATAATTCTCTGTGTCATAGCCACTGTCCAGGGCTCGGAGCTGTCCACCAGGGGGGGCAGCAGCTGATGGACTCAAGACAGCACAGCCACCATCACTGGCTGAGGATGGGATATCCAGTGAGTCCAGAGAGTCGGGGATCCCCACCTGCTTCTGCAGAGAGCATGAGTCGGGCTTCCCAGCTTGTGAGATGTCATTCAACAAGTCCGTGAAGATGCCCAGAGTGACTGCAGTGGTGTCCACAGCCTCGCTGCTGGGGGCCTCCAGCCTGGGGGAGCTGCTACTGTTGTCAAGGGTGGGGGGTGCCTTGGGGACAGTCAACCAGCTGCTGGCAGCAGGGGTGGGGGAGGCGGGCAGCGTGTCTGGGGCACCAGCCTCCTCTGAAGGAAGTGGGGCTCCCTCATGGGATGGGGAGGGGACAGAAGGAAGAGGCAGCTGAAGTCCAGCAGAGCCCTCGGCTTCTTGGGCAAGCTTGGGTTCCACCTGGGGACTGTCACCCCCACCTACACCTGCCTCTGTCCAGGAGGATGTAACCAGGCAGGCAGCAGGTGCAGGACAGAGAGGGGAAAGGCAAGGAGAGGGGGAAGCTGCCAGGGCCAGGGGGTGGGACAACTCAGGTGAGGCCCGCGGGGTCTGGGCTGGACTGGAGCACTCCTCCTTGTAGCTGTCTGTGAAGCTACTCACATAGCCGGGGTCCCAGGACTCTGGGTCGAGGCTGCCACTAGACATGTTGGAGCTCCAGGGTCCACGCTGGGCAGCCTTTGCCATCTTCGCCTCCCCCAGCTCCTCGTCGCTGGGAGATGGCTGGGCCCCAGAGCTCCCGGAGGGTGACGTACCCAGTGGGTCCTCAAGAAAGGTCGGGCAGAAAGCGGCCACGTCCCAGTCTGTGTCTTCAGCTCTGGTCTCTGCCAACATCGGGGACCGAGGAGAAGGTGACCGCGACGAGCAGGGTGGCTCCTGAGAACGGCTCCTGCGCGGGTAGCGGTCACTGGGGCCCCACGGGCCCTCGGCTGGCGGCGGGCGGCCCAGCAGCGGCTCCATGGCCAGCGAGGTGGCCGTGCTGCCCTCTGAGTCGTCGTCCGGGTCGCCGTCGCCCGGGGCGCCCGAGTCGGGGGCGCAGCCCGCGCAGTGGGCGCCGTGGCCGGCGGCGGGCAGCGGCTCCTCCAGGCGGATGAAGTACTCGCTGCCCAGCGAGGGGCTGTGCGCGCTGAGCACGGGCACCACGCCCGGGGGCGCCGCGTCGTGCGCGCTCGGCTCCTGCAGGCCCGGGAAGGCCTCGGCGCCACGGCCCGCCTCCCATCTGTACTCGAAGTTGAGGCCGCGGCTGGTCTCGGTCACCGTCAGCACGTCGTCGCCGTCCCCGTGGAAGCCATCGCCCGCGAACTGCTCCAGCAGCGGGAAGGACGAGGCGGCCACGAGCTCGGCGGTGCCGCCGGGAGCGGAGCCCCCGGGGCCCGGCCCCAGCCCCGCGCCGCCGCCCCCGGGCCGCAGCGAGCGCCAGCGCCGCTCGAACTCCTCCTCCACCTCGGTGGCGCCCTGGGCGCACAGATAGGACAGCAGCAGGTGCACCTCCTCGGCCGTGGGCCGCTGCTCCGGCTGCAGCCAGCAGAACTGCATCACCTCGTACCTGCCGAGAGGTGCGCATGGGTGGCCCTGGCCACATCCCCACCCCCGGGGATGGGTGTTGGTCTCCCTGCTGGCTGGGCACCTTGTGGGCAGTTGGAACAGTCTCCCAAGGCACCTTCACAGGGACCCCCACCCCAGGCAGGCAGAGCGCGAGGGCCAGCCGCCAGAACTCCAGATTGGAATTGAATCACGGTCCCACCCCCAGCCGCGTCCCCTCCTCCGGATGGCGGGGAACTCACCAGCGGTCAGACAGGGCCAGCTGCAGCTGGGGCTTGGATAACTTAAGTTGTTGCTCTCTAATGGCATAAGCTAGCACCTGCCGGTCTGAGTGGTGTGGGTAGGGCTGGGCACCCAGCTCGAAGAGCTCCCAGAGGGTTACGCCCAGGGACCTGCAAGGGCACCCACGTTGAGACATGACTCCGCTTCACAAGATCCCTGCACACCTAAGGGGCAGCTTCCGTCGTCACACAGGCCCTCCAGAACCACAGCTTAGAACCCCACCAGCAGCACCAGTGCAAGACCCCCATATCCCATAAGGACCCAAAGCCCACACACAGCTGCTGGTTGTGCTGCTTTTTGACCCTAAATATGCATAGTAGAGCCTGGCAGCTACTGGAGGTCCGACCAGTACTCGATTATAGAAGCACCAGACCACTGCCGGCCACTGGCACCTGTTGCCCAAGTGTGACCTCACGAGGCCACAGGGTGGCAGGCATGAGCACCCCCTGAGTGGCCAGCCAGCACCCTGCCCACAGATGGCAGACGGAAAATGGGTGGGGCAGGAGCACAAGCCAGCATCCCTCTAGGGGACCCGTGAGCAGACAAGCAGCAGCTGGAGGGTGGTCCCCGTGAGGTGCCCTCCGGGGGGAGGGTGGCACTCACCACACGTTGCTGGTCTTGGTCTGGTCTACCACTAACACGTTCCCATGCACCTCATCGACCAGCTCAGGCGCCATCCAGCGCAGCGGCACCCACAGCTGGTCCGCAGTCACAAAGTAGTCCTCCTGTGCACACAAGGATGGGGCGAATTCAGCCTCGGTCGGCAGCCACTCCTGCGAGCTCCACGGCCCTTACTCACCCTGTACTTGCAGTGCGACAGCCCATAGTCGCCGACCTTCACCGTGAGCTCGGCCGTGAGCAGGCAGTTCCGCAGGGCCAGGTCGCTGTAAGGCAGGAAGCAGAGTCAGCAGGTGTGCCTGGCTGGGAGGGTCCAGCATTGGGAGTCTTTTGTCCCAAGTGTGTCTCTGGAGCAGGCAGGCAGGAAGGAGTGTCTGAGAGGCTACCCACCCCGCTTGAGCCCTGGCCCACACCCTTCCCTGGAAAGCCTGCCCGAGTGGACAGTGCCTCAAACATGGCACTGCAGATGGTTAAAACATACCCAAAGGCTTCTGGGGAAGGTGCTGCCTGGCACTAGAAGCCCCACCCCAGCCCCTTCCACCCCTGCCAGCACTAGAACCCCCTTCCCAGCCCCTCCCAACCTTCTCCTGGGACACCCATCTGCTGACCTATCCAATAGGGCCCCAAATCGTAGACCCTTGGCCCTGACTATGTGCAGTTTCCTCCCAGGACCACCTCCCCCACCTCCACTATGCCATCACCCAGCTCCCTGGGAGATGGGAATTAATGGGGAAACTGAAGGCGTGCCAACAGGCAGCTCCTGTTCAGGGCCCATGCCTGCCCTGCTATATAGAGTGAGAGCTGAGGACCAGACCAGAGGAGAGCAGAGAACCCAGCTGGGAAGCATGTAGGTCACCCCGGGATTTGCTCCATACAGCCTGGGCTGGGCTGCTGGCTTTCACCCTCCTGCTCGGTTGGTGTTTGGGGCACAGGGCAATGGGTCGCTATGGGGTGTGCTGTATTTGACATCTTGCCAGGACTCAGAGTGGGACCCCAGGAGGCCTGAGCCAGGGGACAACTCTAAGGTGGGAAGTACTGTGGGTGGGTCAGCTGTGTCTGGGTGTCAGGTGGGGAAAGAGGCTGGCAGCTGCCCTCTTCAACAAAATCACTGATGCTGGAGTCGCCTGTGTCATCACTCAGCACCAGGATATTGTTGGGGAGGACGGCCCGTACGGCATCGCAGCTGGCGGGGCCACTCATTCCCCGCACTTCTTCCAGCAGGTGCCCCCGGCTCCGCGAGGCTGGGCATCTTTGCCTGTCTTTTGATCAGCAGAGGCCGCACAGAGCTGCCTCCCCCACTGCAGAGCCAGCCCAGCCCTCCCTGTGTAGCCTCAGGGAAGCAGAGTGGTTCCCAAGTGCTCAAAGGGGTAATAAGAGTTTCTCGATTCATTGAACTGTCCTGCAAAGTGGGTTTCAAGCCCCAGTCTTCCGTTTTAAGGAATGGAAGATTGTGGAGTGGCTGTTTGTGCTGGGTAGATGAACTCAGTTCACAAGACCCTCAGAAATGGGCTCACCATAACCTTCCTGCAGGTAAGGGAGACAGGCACAGAGTCCTGCCTGAGGGTCAAGGTAGAGGGGCTTTGTGGCCAGATTCCCACTGGTCTCACCTGTGTATATAGTTGTGGCGATGCAAGTGCAGGACCCCGCAGGCCACCTCACAGGCCATGCGCTGCAAGGTCAAGGGGTCAGGAGCCATGGATTCTGCCACCCGACAGCTCCGCAGGTAACCTTTGAGGTCTCCCTACCAAGGGGGAGCAAGCGGTTACTTGCCAGCTGGGAGCCTGCCACCCCACCCTGGTGACCAGAGGCTAGCCTGGCAGCCCCCAGGGCCCAGGGGAAAGCCAGCAAGAGACCCAGCTCTGCTTCAGCGGCACCAGAATGGGCAGCCCTAGCTCAGTGCCAGAGCTGTGCACGTGGAAGGGTCCAAGCTGGGCAATGTTCAGGCTCAGGACTTGGGCTCTGTCCGAGCACTCCCACCCCCAGCGGTGTGACCCCCATAGCAGGACTATGCTAAGCCAGCTGCTAGGAGACGCCCAGGGTGATGGAAACCCGCAGGGGTGCCCTGTCCCTACACCAGGTGGGCTCACCCGCTCTGTGCAGTCTCCTCTAGGAGACTGGGGACAGAGCCTCCTATTACTCCACTTTAGGGGGGATGGGAGGCCCTCAATGGCCAAAGCAGGAGAGCAACCCAGCTCATAAAGGCTTTCTCCTTCCCTTTGGGGCAGCAGCTGGGAGAAAAGGCCTGAAAAAAACAGCCCCCCCCCCCAGACAGCTACTCACC
>PVHP010008802.1:0-11273 GCA_004024765.1 Zapus hudsonius
TTGCAACCCTTTCCCATACTTGCTGACTTTCTGAGTTTCTGAAATTTCCTTCCTGCATCGCCGTATCAGGAAGGGATGTTTGTTTCTAGCTAACATGACTTCCTGAATCCCCTGAGCCTCCTTTCTCTCTTCAATTTCAGAGGAAATCTGCTACACAGCACTCAAGATTGCTATGGACTGCTAACAGGTCAAGTTGACAACAAAACTTAAGCATCACACTTTGCTTGTTTAAGTTTTAAAAAAAAATTGAGCCAAAGGAAGGGTAGGACTGCTTATAACACAAACTTCCAGCTACAAAATGGCCTTGATGTTCACAGTGCCTGATAATGAATACCTACAGATTGTGGGAGGGAAAGATGATGACACCGAAACAAAACAGAGACTAATTGTGAGGTGGAAGAGATATGGGGGAGGGTGGGGAGGGAATCAATGACTTACGACCTATGATTATGGAAGCTATCAATAAAAAGTTTAAAAAAATTGACAGGGTCTCATATAGCCCAAGCTCACCTCAAGCTCTATATAGCCATGGATGACCTTGAACTTCTTATCCTCCTGCTTCCATCTTTCAGGTGCTGGGATTACATATGTGCCACTGTGTCTGGCTACTCCTTTTCTAACTACAACCCTAATTATTAGTTAATGGTAAATAAAAATAGATCTTAATAGAGAGGGAGAGCAATAGACATGTAATTCAAGATGAGCATTTCATCCTCCAGCCAAAAGTTTTCATCTGTCTTCTTTAATAATTAAAGCAAAATCTATTAGTCTTGTCACTCAGTAGTCATCTGGGGTGATGACAAGGGATGTACAAACACTAGTAGCAGCTGCCAAGGAATCAAAATGCAACTTTTCATAATTAGAGTTGCTGCCTAAGAAATAAATTAGCCTTTCATGATAAGATTGGTAACTTGATTGCTTAATTTCTAATAAGTCTGTATATTAGCATCTTGCAATATGGATTCCAGGACACTTTGAGCCTGCCCATCTATCTGTCCATCTGTCCATTCTCTCTCTCTCTCTCTATCTATCATGTATCTGTAAATCATTTATCTATCATCTGTCTTTCTGTATCATCTATCACAGTTTCTGTATCATTGATGTAAGCAAATACTTGACCAGAAGCATCAAGAAAGCAAGCAATGAAGGAAGGAAGGAGGGAGGGAAGGAAGAAGGAAGGAAGGAGGGAGAGAGGGAGGGAGGAAGGGAAAGAAGAAAAGAAGGAAGGAAGGAAGGGTTCATTTTGGCTTACAATTCAAGGGTCAGCCTATCATCGCATGGAGGCAGGGGCAAGAAGCAGATGGTCACATTCATCCCACAGTGAGGAAGCAGAGAGTGATAAATGCTGGTTCTCAGCTCGCTTCCTCCTTTTTGTTCAGTCTGGGACCCCAGCCCATGGAAGAGTACTGTCCACTTTTAGGGTGGCTCTTTCCAACCCATGCAACCTAATCTAGAAAGTCCCTCACAGGCATGTCTAGATATTTCTTGTTGTGGTCATTGTCTTTATAACTGAGTGCTATAATTTAAACAGAATGCTAACAGGCCAGGCCTGTAAGGTAAGATTATTTAATTCAAAGATGAGAATGCATTTGCCTTTATGTGTGTCCTGGGGAATTGAACCCTGACTGGCAGTCTTTTCAAAGCAAGTACCTTTAACCACTGAGCCATCTCTCTCTAGCCCTGTTGTTTGCTGTTTTTGGGATATGGTCTTACTCTGTGCAGCCTAGGCTAACCTGAAACTTACTATGTAACCAAAGTTGGCCTTGAACTCAGGACAATCCTCCTGCTCTATCTCCTGAGTGCTAGGATTACAGGTAAGAGTCATCATGCCTGGCTGAATTTTTGTAACTTTAAAGATATTTTTATATATTTATATATTTATCAGAAGGAAAGTAGAAAGAGAGGGAATGGGCACATCAGGGCCTCTTGCCACTGCAAATGAATTCTAGATGCATGTACCACTTTGTGCATCTGGCTTTATGTGGGTACTAAGGGAATCAAACTCAGGCCAGCAGGCTTTGCCAGCAAGTGCATTTTAATGGCTGAGCCATCTCCCTAGCTCTGAATTTCTGTAATTTTAAGTCTTTTCTGTTGTCTGCATTTTTTGCTTCTTTACTGGTCCAAAATCTATTTTCTGGAGGTTCTGAGGAAGGAACACTGCTGCTGAGTATTTGAAGTTCTAAGCAGTGCAACTGCTCTCATTGGGGGTTGAACTGTGCAATAGATTTGATTTGTTACAGCTTCTCTATTCTACTCACTCAGCATTTTCCTGGCAGTTAATTACACCGTGGCTTGAGGGTGCGTTCCACAAGATGCTGAAGACACAGCTTTGCCGAAGTCTGACACACTTTCCTCCTTGGTTACATGGCTAATGGCCACTCTGGGATAATTAGTGAGAAGAAACTCCAATGTCCCAATTACTGTCTCAAGGTTTTCCCTCTTAATTCTTCTTTGCTGGAATCTTGAGAGGTTGCCACCATTGTAGGCTGTACTTGTGTGTTACTTTCAGCAGGGTTGTCTTAGTCACAGCCAGGCAAAAGGAGGAAGACCTATGTTTCCGTGTGTTGGAAGTACTGTAAGAAGCTGGTTCTATTTTAGAGAAGCTAGAGAGGAGATCTATTCTGAGCAAGTTTCAGCTGGTAATTTTACAATCCATGGTTATGCCTGGGTTTGGATTCCTGGTTTAAGACTCATACCAGCCACCCTCATCTGTGCATTGAGAGGGTTTGAGGATTGAGGCTCAGCGTTGTTAGGGTGTTCATAGTCTTCCATGGTATGTATATTACAAATCAAATGTGCCATTTTCTGTGAGGAATCTTGACTATGAGCATTATAACTTACTAACGTAATGAAACATAATGTACATATGCTTTGGTAATAAAGTTACATGAGCATGTCTATCACAGGGTTTGGTAGGTAAAATCTAAATCTTGTAAATTCCTGAGTCATCTAAGTAGGCCATATGTTGTTGGCCTTTTTTGGATGTCTGTCCAACACAGAACACACTCATTTCATTCTTTTTCCCAAGGTCCATGTCAGCTTAAGGTACTTCTCTTTTGAATTGGGCAAGCAAACCTCCATTTCTGAACTTTGTCCACACTGTGAAAAATGACTGTTAAAAGAAATTCCTTTGAAAAGTTGCTTTCTGGAATTCTTGATTATGGTCGTGCCATGGACGTGCATTTCCTATGAACGTGTTTTTTGTACAAGAGCAGGAAGCAGCGAGTATTTGTTGACTGAGTGGATTCGATGAAATTTTATCATAGGACTTCTTAATCTTTCCTTTCACTGCCATCTTCCTGTTTGCTTGAAGTACTCCCAGCCTTCTTTGCAGAGCATGCCACTGTCTCATCAGTGTTCGTTTTGGTGTTGTGTGCCATGCTCTCCCAAGCAGCCCGTGAGGATTTGTAGAGGGGATCTGAAGTTCTGGAATGATGAAACTGAGCCAGGCCATGGCGGCTGAGCTCCCTCCATGTGACTGATGGTATTAGAAAAGAATATTGCTGAGAGTAACAAGTCCACGTTAGAAGTTCTTCTGCGGATGGGCTCACACCTGTAATCCCAGCACTCGGGAGGCAGAGGTAGGATCACTGTGAGTTCAAGGCCAGCCTAGGACTATAGAGTTCCAGGACAGCCTGGGCTAGAGTGAGATCCTGCTTCAAACAAAACAAAACAAATAAGCAAAAAACCAGGCAGGCTGTTGCATGCCTTTAATCCTAGCACTTGGGAGGCAGAGGTAGGAGGATTGCCGTGAGTTCAAGGCCACCCTGAGGCTACAGAGTGAATTCCAGGTCAGCCTGGACTGGAGTGAGACCCTATCTCGAAAAACCAAAAAAAAAAAAAAAAAAATTATAGATTCAATCTGGCTCTGTTTTGTTTGTTTCAAGGTAGGGGCTCACTCTCCAGGCTGACTTTGAACTCATAGCAATCCTCCTAATCCCAAATGCTGGGATTAAAGGTGTGCACCACCACGCCCAGCTAATTTGGCCCTTTTAATAAACTGCATCATTATCTGGATTTTGCCCACTTTGAGAAGTTGAAGTACTTGAGAAGGCATTGAAGGGTGTAGCTGTCATCCGTAAGCTTTCCCCATGCATGTCTGCTGGCAGCTCAGGTCTTAGCTCTGTGATCAGGTTCCCCGCCAGGGCTTATCTTGTATTTGTTAAATTGGCTAGGGAACCTTGCCTGACCCAGAAGGACATTGTGAAGATCTCAGGGGACAATAAACAGTTTTGAACCTATAAAGCAACACAGTATTTTGTATCCTAAAAGAGAACTTCAAATCATAACTACCTTTATATTTTTTTTAATATTTTTATTTATTCATTTTCAAGCAGAGAGAGAGAGCGAGAACGAGCAAGGGAGAGAGAGAGAGAGAAAGAGAGAGAGAGAGAGTGCACCAGGGCCACCACCTTGTGGGTCTAGCTTATGTGGGTCCTGGGGAATTGAATCAGTGGCCTTAGACACTGGAAGCAAGTGCCTTAACCGCTGAGCCATCTCTCCAGCCCCCTTTAAAATTTTTTAAAATAATATTATTAGTATTATTTATTTACAAGCAGAGAGACAGAGAGAGAGAGAGAGAGAGAGAGAGAAACAGACAGACAGACAGACAGAAAGACAGAGAGAGAATGGGTGTGCCAGGGCCTCCAGCCACTGTAAACAAACTCTAGATACATGTACCACTTTGTGCATCTGGTTTTATGTGGGTATTGGGGAATTGAACTTGGGTTGTTAGGTTTTGTGGGAAGCGCTTTAACCACTGAGCCATCTCTCCAGCCCCATAACTACTTTTTGTGAGACTGTGATCCATATGAATACATCTGTATTGGACTTTTTGTGGTTTCCCAAATACTTCACCATAATTCTAGAATTACATTGAAAAAATGTGTTTTGTTCCAATTTAATAAAATATTTTCCCCTTAAGTCCGTCATAATTTATTTGTTTTTAAAATAAAATATTATAATTGCTTACCTGCATGCCTCCAAGGGACAATCTCCACTTTTTATAATGGTTTTCATTTAAAACTTCTTTTGTTGATCTCAAGGGTATTTCATTTATCAGGTATCATCTTACTATTATTTTTCTGTCATTCAGGGATTATGTTAATTAAACTCAGACCCAACACTAACCATGGCATATGTCACAGATCCTTCTCTCGTCTGACATATTTTCTTTCATGCGTTTCCTATGTAATCTCAGAGCCACTTTTCATCCCATCTGGCAGTGCTCATATTAGGCCAATTTTAATTAAGCTTGTGAATTACATTCTGAGACCTTATCTAGATTTTTTTTTTACTAGAATGCGGTTTTAGATCATTGGTTTTGCCATAATTCAACAAATTACACAATTAAAATATTAAAAGTAAATTGATCAATTCTGTCCAGCCTGATTACATGTTTTTAAAGTTGTAAATATTGTATTGATCATAGCTTAGCACTTCTTTATTTTAAAGGAGAGAATTCCTCCACATAAAGTTGGAATAGCCGAACTTTGCTCCACTTCTGGCCATTGCCCATTCGCTTTCCCTCCTGGGAGCTGGCTGGCCTCCCCACCCTGCTCTCCCACTCATACAAATGTTTGGACGGATGGACAGACAGCCTTGGCTCCGTCCCATGGTGTGTGTCGCCCCTCACCTCTGAAGCACGCATCTCCAGTTAGAGTGTGTTTCCCACCCACGCCAACTCCACTGCAGTTCTCCATTAAGAACCAATCCTCAGGCCTGAGCTGTCAGTCTGACAGGAGCCACGTCCCTGAAACAGAACCCACGGGGCGGCTGTCCCATCCTCCCCACCGCCCTGCGTTAGCCTCCCAGATGTTTCCAATATTCCCGCCTGCAGTCACTCCCCACTTGCAGTCTGACCCACACCAGATTTACTGCTGCTCCCAGGAGAGCTATGCTGCATCTGCTCTGTGAGGGTGCCTGTTTCTGAAAGGTCATTTCCTGCCAGGAGCTCCAACCCGGGGTCCCGAGCACAGGCTCCTTTCAGATGTGCTGCACAGCACTTGAAATGAGATGATGATGTGACTCACTGATGATTGACAGAAATAGGTGAGAATAAGAATACTGAAGCTCAGTTAATCTCCGACATGTGTCTAGGTTTCCTAGTGACTCGGATATTTCTGAATTAGTCAGTAGTTTTGTTTTCTTTTCTCCACTGTTTGTAACACCTGGGAACAGCAGGAAGATAACCCAACTTCCCACCACTCTTTTGGGACCGATGTCACATGTTGTTATCACACTTTGCTTCTGACCAACCCCGAGAAAGTAGCCCTCTTTCATTCACCTCAGCCATGGGGCTGTTGCAGACTTTTTCTCTGAACCTTAAACCTTAATTATATCTTCTGAAAATACAGACTTGTTTCTTTAGAATTCTGAATAGCTTTAACACGTTCTGTTCTTTCACATTTAAGGTATTCCTTTCGTATTATAAATTTAAAATAAGGTTTCCTGTTATGAAATTGCTTCTCTTCAACCTCTGCAGCTGCCTTGTAGGCCAGAGCTCATGGAAGCATTTAAGCTTTTATTGCTGAGTTTTTCCTGAAAATAAAGCATAGTTCACATTACTGTCCCACACTCTTCAGGTGACCACAAGTAGTCTGAGCTTGAGGTAGTGACTGAGCATAGTGGGGCCGGATCCTTTGCTCATGGACTCCTGAACGTTCTCCTAGACCCTGACATGCGTAATCATGTTACTTTTTACAAAGCTGATAGCCCGTGGTTTAGGGGGTTTTTATTTGTTTGGTTTAGGTAGGGTCTCTCTCACTCTAGACCAGACTTGCTCTGTAGTCCCAGGCTGGCCTCCATCTTAGAGAGATTCTCCTACCTCTGCCTCCCCAGTGCTGGGATTAAAGGCCTACCACACCCTGCTTAGCTCAAGTGTTTTAAGTGGTGAAAGTTTGTCTACCCATCTCTGTCAGCTTTCAGCCCACTTACTCTGTTGGTGACAGCACCCATGATCACTGTACTTAAATACAGAAAGAAAAACACCAAATGACACAGAAGCATTGTGCATTCTAGAACTGAAATGAGCAAGAGGACCCCAGAGGAACAGACCGAGGACAGAGCTGGCTCCAAAGGGGGTGACATTTATCTGAGAATCTGTCTGTTATAGAACTCTGAGACACCTGGCATCCTGGGACATCAGGATGTATCTGGCAGGAAGTTATAAGGAGGCGAGGCTGGGAAGTTAGATCGGGTTGTGTTGTGAAGGGGGGCTGTAGGTCAAACTAAGGAGTTCTGGGTTTTAGGAGCCAGTAAATATTCTACATTTTCCAAACTTGGCAGAGAACCGTGCTCTTCTCTTTGCCTCTCTTTGCACGGTAGAGGATGAGGTGGAACAGAGTAGCCAAGGTGTGTGTGTGGAGGGGGGTGGCGGGGCAGCAGGAAGGCCTGCTGAGCCACTCCAGGCAATAGTTCTAATTGAGGACTAAACCATGGCTAGACTAGACGCTGATTCTAGTTGGCAGAGCTCTCATTCATCATTACGGAACAGATTACAGATGTTTGAAGGCAGCTTTGTGCCTTTCATTTGGGGAACCTACATAGTCTTGGCTTCCCACTCAAACTTACTGTGCTCTACTCCCAATTTCTAGGACTCTGTAATGTTCTTCTGACTTTGAAATTATAATGCTTTAGGTCTACAGCCATACCGTAGACTCTAAAATACTTTAAAATACTTGATTTATTTCGCTTGTGTGTATTAATGTGGTGTGTGTGTGTGGGGAGGGGTGGTTTATGTATTTGCTCTTGTGGCACCAAATATTCTCCCTCGCTGTGGAAGTAGGTGGTGTTCACCTGCAATGCTGGGAGCTGGACACTGGGTGTCCCGCCCACCGCCCGGTCTCTTACTGATATGACACTAGGGCTTGCTGTGTTGTGAGAGACCCAGCAGTTCTCCTGTCTCTGCTTCCCTTTGCAGGATTGGGGTGACAGGGGTGCATGGCACACCCAGTTGTTTATGTGGGTTCTGGAGATTTGAAATTGGGCAGTCTCAGACCCTCTCAGGCCCACATCTTACCTGATAAGCCTCGCCCAGCCCATTGCTGAGATGGTATTTTACATGGTTCTGGGGATCTGAACTTGGGCCCTCATGCTTGTAGCTACCAGCACTACTCACTGAGCTGTCTCCGCAGCCCCATAATGAGAAGTAGTAATAAAAACATTGCATATTGACATTTATATCAATAAAGACATTGTTTTTCCTTTTGAAAAGGTTGAAAAATAAAGAATCCTCTCTTCTCTAGTCACTTTATTTGCTAGTTCACAAAATACTCCTTTCCTCTATTTATATGCATTTTGTATTTTCACCCCCAGGGGCATGTCTTAACCCTTTTCTGATGTGTCACGAAGTTGGGCTCCTCAACCTGCCTGCTCGTAGGGTTCCCAGTGTGCTCTTCTCTCTCATAGTCACACAGGCTGCATTCACTCCCTGTCACGATGCAGTGCCTACTAGAATCCTGTAACTCCTTGCGTCTGTTACTTGGCGTGTCTGTGATGAAGCATGAAGGACTTCACTGGAATATGTCCAGGATAGCCAGGAGGGTGGACAGAGTGGAGAGGGGGATGACAGAAGGAACTGTGTTTGGTGGCCACAAAGTGTCTATAATAACTTCCTCAAATATCTGAAGGACTATCAATTGGAAGGGAATTTAGCCTTGTTCTACGTTGTCCTGCAAGGTAGTGTGAGGGGTGAAGTTTGTGCCGTGTGAGCGTGTACATCTATTTCAAAGTGCTAAGAAGCCCCATTGGTGCAACTTTTTTGGCTTATTTATTTAGGGGGCTTTCATGGGGCGAATAGTCTGCCCCTGGGGGTAGCATGCTGCATACTGCCGCCCATGGGGCTTAGGCATCTGACAGGACAGTATATCAGATGACCTCAATATGGTCCTTCTTTGGTTCTGAAAGATGGACTTTCTTTCAGCTCTTCAACAACACAGGGTCAGCAACCAATAACTGGGATTCTGAGAGGGACCGTTTCCTCAGTTTGAGGTTTGTAGCTGTATAATTTAGAAGTTGCTATTTTTCTTCTCATGGTCATCATCAGTTTCTCACAGCAGGACAAGGGTGGGGAAAACCCTCCACAGTTTGAAGACAGACTTTGTGTAACATTGCAGAGGATGAGGAAGAAAAGACAAGGTCCATCCATTGAGCCGAGAGGCTCGGGGCCGGGTCCTCTGTGCTTCAGTAGCTGGAAAGAACCCAGCTTGGAGTTCAGTGAACCACAAGAGACACTCTGTAGCTCGTGCCCTTTGTGACTTCCAGTAACCACACCACTAGCTCCACACAGAAGCAGCCTCTTAGTTCACAGTGTCCCTCAGAGTCTGAAGTGGTACTTCTGTACTCATTCGAGCTCACTGGAATTGCAGGTTACTTTCCAACACATATTTAAAGCCTGTGTTCACCCGGGGCAGATATAAAAAAGTCCTGGCTGCAGAAGGGGGAAGGGCAAAAGGACGCATGTGCCATGTAAACAGAAGGTGGAGGGATACTGGGGACAAGAGGACCAGGGA
Source organism: Zapus hudsonius (assembly GCA_004024765.1). Lineage (NCBI taxonomy): Eukaryota > Metazoa > Chordata > Mammalia > Rodentia > Dipodidae > Zapus > Zapus hudsonius. The sequence continues at coordinate 9,513 of PVHP010008802.1, forward strand.
GGGGGGAGAAGGGAATTGGGGCAAATAATGGAGGGGGACAAGAATCAATAAAAACAAATTATATTTGAAAATGCCAGGATGAATGATACCTAAGTCTCAGTATACCAACTTAAAAAGTAAAAAACAAGTAAAAAATTGAGTTTTTAGGGACTTGGGAGCTAGTTAAGTCAGTAAAGCGCCTGCCACAAAAGCGCAAGGACCTGAGTGCAGAGCATGGTGGAGCACACTGATAATTCCTGAGCTGGGGGGGGGGAGGGGGCAGGTGGAACCCCAGGGTTTGCTGGCTAGTGAGTTCCAGGCCAGTGAGAGAAGCCTGTCTCTAAAAGAGGTTGCAATTCTGCTTTTAACAGAGCTGGCCATATCTGTGTGAGTCTATTCTAAAGTTAATGACAGAGGTGACCTTGACTTCTGTAACCCCATCAAGACCGTAGGGAACACTGGCTGCAGAGTGCTCCCTTCAGTTCCTTGGGTTTATACTTTGCATATGGCGAGTACAATATTTTGGGCATTAAGTGCCACTAGAAGTGGTTTGTCCATGTGAGGACTAGAAAAAGAGAGGTGTCAAGAATGTGTCACTAGAGTGTCTCAGTGCTTGTGTTCACTGTGTGTGCAAGCCACAAATCCTCAGGGATGTCCCTGTGCCTTGTAACAACCTCCCACAAGATGATTAGCCTCTGAAAAATTTAATTGGACAATGAAGCAGCTACATGGATCATTACACAACACCTACCTTTTAAAAATAAATATTTTATTTATTTGTCAGCAGAGAAAGAAAGAAAGAGGGAGAGAAAGAGTGGGTATGCCAGGGCCTCTTGCCGTTGCAACATGAACTCCAGATGTACGAGCGCGCTACTCTGTGAATCTGGCTTCTCATGGGTGCTGGGGAGTTGAACTGGCCTATCCAGCCTTGCAAGCAAGCACCTTTAATTGCTGAACCATCTCCCAGCCCAAGCCATACCTGCCTTAATCTGCAGTGTTATGCAAAGTAAAAAAACAAAAAACAAAAACCCTTCTCTTTGTTTTCTTTACTTTTTCTTTTCGCTTCCCTCTCTCACTCCCTCTTCCTTCTTTCCTTTCTTTTTTTCTGAGACAGGATCTTACTCTGTACTCAGGCTGGCCTCAAATTTGTGGCAATCATTCTGGCTCTGCTACAACATTCCACTCACAAGACTGTCTTGGGGGCTGGAGAGATGGCTCAGCAGTTAAGGCAGTTGCCTCCAGAGCTTAAGGACCCAGGTTCAATTCTTCAGTACCCATGTAAACCAGACACACAAAGTGGCCATGCATCTGGAGTTCATTTGCAGTGGCTAGCAGCCCTGGCATGCCCATACTCACTCTCTCTCTCTCTCTCTCTCTCTCTCTCTCTCTCTCTTTCTCTCTGTGTGTGTGTGTGTGTCTGTATTTCTATGCTTACAAATAAATAATTTTAAAAAATTATAAAAACGATAAAAGATTTATTTAAAAAAATAAAAATAATTTAAAAAAAGACTGTCTTGGGCTGGAGAGATGGTTCATTGGTTAAGGCACTTGCTTGTAAAGCCTAAGGAGCCGGGTTTGATCCCAGTACCCACATAAAGTCAGATGCACAAAGTGACGCATGTGTCTGGAGTTTGTTTGCAGTGGCTAGAGGCCCTGGCATGACCATTTTCTCTCTCGCTCTCTCTTTCACTGCTTACAAATAAATAAATAAAATTAAAAAGACTGTCTTATCCCAGCACTAGAGCCTTGTATAGAGTACTGTGCTTGTACGCATGTTGCATA
>PVHP010008802.1:11373-52269 GCA_004024765.1 Zapus hudsonius
GCTTATGGGGTTATAAGCCAGCTTCCCCTTGCCAGTGTTTGGCACACCTTCCTGCCGCTGTTTGCAGTGCTGTGGCAGAGGTGATGTCCAGCCCTCTGCTCATGCCATCGTTTTCCCTGCCAGGATGGAGTCTCCCCTCGAGTCCGTAAGCCAAATAAACCCATTCCTCTACAAGCCGCTTTTGTTTGGGTTCTTCCTGAGCAGCAACTAGAATGATGACCGCAACACATATATATATGAACAAGTAACAATTCTCCTGTATTCCCAAACTGGGGAATCCAGGGGATTTGGCATGCTGGAAAAAGATGTTCATCATATTCTTGGAGAAATACCAGATGCAGAATGTCACAAGCTCTGGGAATTAGTATTGCTGTGTTTGTATGGGCCTTCCTCCTGCTTGCTGTGTTTTAGGTCTGGGAGAAAACTGGGTAGACTGGGAGAGAACTCAGCTTTTTCCCTCTTACTCTTAGGCCATAAGAGAAGTAATAAATGAATTTCTGCTAGGATGGCATGGACTTCTTTGTTGTAGACGCCTGGAAATTCATTTTGTAAGAAATACCAAGAAGGATAGACTCATCTGGTTGCTAAAACATGAATTGGACTTCTTTTTTTTTAAAAATATTTATTTATTCATTTTCAAGCAGAGAGAGAGAGAGAGGAGAGAGAGAGAGAGAGAGAGAGAGAGAGAGAGAGAGAGAGAGAGAGAGAGAGAGCGCACACCAGGGCCACCACCTTGTGAATCTGGCCCATGTGGGTCCTGGGGAACCGAACTCGGGGCCTTAGGCACTGGAGGCAAGTGCCTTAACCACTGAGCCATCTCTCCAGCCCTGGACTTCTTTTATTATAGTTGCTTTCAACTATCTGTCTTGCTGCTGGAAGCTCAGTACCCCCTTTAGCACAGCTTAGAACTTCTAGGCATGTATCACCAAAATTGGCCCTGCAAATATCCCCAGAAATTTAAAAGCCCTTTTCAAGTTTTAAAGCATTTTTGAGAATTAATAGTCAACTGGAAACAAATTCATTTCCAACAGGAAGGGAAGCATGGAGTGGGACTTCATTGTGTTCTGGCTTTTGTTGAGGGGGTGGGCTTTCGGGAGAGCTGGAACACAAAGTTAACCAGGTTAATCTAGAAGGTGGGCTAGACTTTGGACTTCTGATATTCTCATTAGGTGTCACGAGACATTGGAATTTAGACTTGTGTCTGAGATCAAGCACTTCTTCCCACAATTAGACGATGCTAGTGTCAGGTTTCCAACTTTTAATGCAGCAGATGTTACTGAAGTTTATCATTGCTTTTCTGGTGTCTTTAGGACTGTTTTGCTGGATCCCAGTGGAAAATGCATCTCCAGGCCCATGAGGCCGATCCTCTGCTGCACAGCAGGCCAGGCTCTTTCCCATCTGTCCCCAACACAGATCTCAGCCCGAAGCCGAAGCTGAGGAGAACGTTTGCCGTGTTGAGTCATTAACAACTGTTTCAAAACAGTCTGATTTCTAGCAGTTGGTGCATGTGGAGATACCTAATTAAAATAATTCCAGTCTCGTTAATAAGATAAGTGAGTGTTCTCGTTGCTATGGGATTATCACTATCTGATACGAAGGACATGAGGCTTAGCTGGTACATTAAGCTCATGTTTCAGTCTCTTTACTAATTTCTTTGCAATTTAAGAGTTAAATCTTCATTTTTTCCTTACCTTTTCATTTTACTGAACAAAAAAGGTGATGGAGAGATGTTCTCCCCAGGAATACTAACAACATAGCATCTATGAATTCCACAGGAGACTTAGACACTCCCAGAAATGAAATTCGAGTGCATCATGGGGAATTTGTCAGCCTCTTTTCTGAACTACCCACCGCTCTCTTTTCCATGAGACCCTCAGTGTAAGTCCATCACTGCTTCTTCTGAATCTAGAATGCTATATCTGCATCCTCCTATGGTTCCTTCTACCTTCGGCCATAGTTATAGTCACACGAATTGAGGGATGCTTCCTTCACTTTGCAGCAGGCTCTTCTGCAGCCCACTCCCATAGAGCTGTTTGCTCCATGGCATTTGTGGAGTGAATAACAAAGAGAAGTGAATACCATTTTACTTAACATCCACTTTAATCTTCTCAGTGTAATTATTTGAAAATCTCAAGAAGGGGCTTATACACTGTTCTCAGGCATATAAGAATGCTTTGATTCTCAAATATGAAGAATATTAAGTCAAAATTATTTTTTAAAAACTCCTTCAGGCTGGATGGTATATGAAAAGAAACTAGCCTGTGATCCTCTCAGCAGAATCAATAATCTTATAGACTAAGAGCCAAGTAATCAATCCCTCTCCAAGAAGCCCTGAATGTAAGTAGAATTCTTCATTGTTTTTCAAACCCGAGATTCACCACTAGCATCTCCTGTCTCAAGAACACAAACTATTAAGTGGTGAACTTACACACAAGTGGAAACACTAACATTTTGAGAGGTACTAGAAAATAAAGTCCCACGTCCATCACTCATTGGTCATTCCCAGCCATTGCGATCTCACATCTTCTTCATTGTCATTTTCTTTCCCAGATTTCATATCTCTTTAAACTGTAGCCCCTTCTTCACTTGTCAAAAATGAAACAGCAGCTCATGTTAGAGCCATTGTTAGAGCTCTACTAAGAAGTCATGGAGGCGTGCCTTGGAAGAGAGAGAGAGAGAGAGAGAGAGAGAGAGAGAGAGAGAGAGAGAGAGAGAGAGAGTTGGTGGTGAGCAGAAGGTGGTTGCAAGAATGGTTGGAGAGAGGGAAGAGGCTGGAGGCAGGTGTGAGGAATTAGCCGGAGAGAAGGGACAGCCTGGGCTAGCAGGTGGACAGGCACCTGGGAGAGGTGACATGTGCTTTTAGGAGAGCAGCGGTCTTCCTCTGCCAGCAACCCCATTTCTTTTCTGTGTGGATATCATGACAAATGTTGCATACTTCTGATTCTGCTGTTTTATCAGGGCGCCTCTTTTTAGTATGTCTTTGCTTCTGGTGCTTATTATTTGACAAACAAAGAGATCAAAAGCCAAGTTGCAGTCACACAAAGGTGGAAGCCTGTTACCTAAATCCCTGGGGCAGCAGATGTTTCTCTACTTAAATCCAGCCGAGTCCATCATCTCTGTTGCCTTTCCAGCAGGAGTGATCTCCTCAGATCTGGGATTTCAGGAGAAACTGGGGCCCAAGATGCTTCAAACCATACAAAGCTGCTTATCTGATTCAAGAAGCCACGGAAAGCCCATCTCCTGTTCTCCCGTAGCCTCTCACCTCCTTGTTATATGTGAGGCTGAGTAAATGGGAGTGTTTGTGAAGCAGGATACTGTTTATAGCTGAGATAGCTTAAATCAGCCGCCAGGCATGCTGGACACCAACGATTCTGATTTAATACTTCTCTTGAAGCTCTTGGGTGAGGGAGGGGAAGGGCTCCAGTGGACCCTCATGGCTGTGCCTGACTTAGGATAACAGGAGAGAACATGGACAAATAATACTAAAGCTTTGACAAGGATGGGATCAGGGCAGTCACCACCAGATGAACTGAATTGTCACCCATCTGTTCTCTAAGCCACATCACTTGTGGATATTGCTGTCACCAAATAACAGCTTTTTTCACAACAGTTTGTGTCACTTGTGGCTAAAGCAAGGTGTTTTGGGTGTTGCTGATCCCTGTGCCAGCCTTGTAGGTAAGATGTTTTGAGGTCTAGCACCAGTTACAACAGACTTAGCCAAGAGTAGAGTGTAGGGGCTGCTCTCTGCCTTCTCCCTGGTTAACTGCTAACCCTGGTTAGCTTGACATGCCAGCTAGGGTCAACTTGTATCTTTGAATTGCTTTGGACTAAGGGTAGGGCAACTTTCCCCTGATGGGCTGGTGATCTGAGAAAAGGGTCAAAAAATAAGTCCTGCAACTGTGTATTAAGTACAGATCTTTCCCAACAAGTTGACACTTGGTTTTGGAATCACAGATCAGTAAATTAGTCCCCATGCGTATATTATGGAGTAGAGGAGAACTTTGGGTGCTGTGCTTCAGCAACACTGTTCACCATTTTTGAGACAAGGTCTCTCATTGGCCTGGAGCTTGCCAAGTAGGCTTGACTGGTTGGCCAATGAGCTCCAGGATCCACCTGTCTTGGCCTCCCCCGGTGCTGGGTTTTCAGCCAGGCGTCAGACTCCAATCCTCATGCTTACATGAGGCAAGCCCTTTTCTGACTGAGCTCTTGAATTTGTGTCTTTTCAGTGTTTAATGAATGTGTACTTGTAGCTTTTGAAAAATGTTTGAAAATCCAAGAATTCAAGAAATTAGATTGCTTCTTAACAGATTTCTTTTTTCCTTTATATGTGTATGGTATGAATGTGTGCATAATGTTTGTATGTGTATGGGTACATACACGTATGTGTGTGTATGTTCATGTGCTATGTGGTTTCTGCGTATATGAGCTCAGGTCTTCATGCTTGCACTGGGCTTTCTTCTTAGCTTCTGATTTCTTTTTTATTTTTATAAAAATGCATAGTGGGTATGTGTGGAGCCCACAATACAATCTCAGGAGGAACACTGTCCACTTTTATTTTTTTGAGACAGGGTCTCTCATTAACCTGTAACTCACCTAATTAGGCCAGTGGCCCCAGAGCCTCCTGTCTCCACCTTCCCAGTGCTGGGATTATAGGTGTGTACCACTACACTTAGCATTTAAAGAAATATTTATTTATGTGAGTGAAAGAGAGGAGGAAGAGAATGGGTGTGTCAGGGCTTCCTGCCACTGCAAATGAACTCCAGACTCATGTGCCACTTTGTGCATCTGGCTTTACATGGATGCTGGGGAATTGAACCCAGGCCATCAGGCTTTGCAAACATGTGCTTTTAACTGCTGAGCCATCTCTCCAGCCCCACACATAGCATTTTCTACATGGGTACTGAACATTGAATTCAAGTCTATGCTTGCAAGGCAAGCACTTTACCAAGTCTGTTATCTTCCAGTCCCTAGATTTCTTACGCATATCATTTAGAGTGTAGAATGCTACAATAGTAACATAGAAACGCAGTCATAAGTGGCCCAAGAACTGGCACTATTGCTGTTACCATCTGGCCTATTGTAAATATTTTAGCCAATATTAATTATATATTAAATCACAAAATTCACTTAGATCTCAACCAGTCTGGATAGTATGGCCTCTAAAATGAAGGTTGATTTTTTCCAGATTGAGGATGAACCACTTGCTGGTTTGATCTTGATTTGCTCTGAGCTTCTGAGTGTGTGCTAAGGGAGTGTCTCCGAGTGCAGGGTGGTGGTGCTCGGCTGCTGCCGCTGCTTCTGCCACCACAGTCTGAGGATTTGGAACTACATGGAACCCAGGGCTTAGAGGAGGAACCTGGCTGCTGTTGAGATGTGAACAGGACTTGAACTGCTCAGAGTGTCAAAGGGAAGAAGGCAGGTCATCCCTGCCATGAAGAAGAGCTTGAAGTCAGAACTGGTTGGTGATGGACTCAGGATTGGCACCAAGTCAGACAGGACAGCTGAGGTCCATATGTGATGTTTGAATGTGTAGGAGTTAGAAGGAGATGGGGACATAAAGACATGGAAAGGTGAAGATTGCTGGCTTTAAAAATCAAGTTTTAGAAGAGGATGTGAAGCCTAGTGTTGGTGTGGAGGCAGGTTACATCAAGTACATCAAGGTGACAGTGCTGGGCTCTGCATGATGGCCATGGGAAGTGTTTATGCTAAGTTTTTTACTCATATTTTCTCATTCTAAAGCTGTTTTAAAAATTCACTGCTGCTAGGGATGGTGGCACGCACTTGTAATTCCAGCACTCAGAAGGCAGAGGTAGGAGGATCGCAGTGAGTTCAAGGCCAGCCTGGAGTGAGTTCCAGGTCAGCCTGGGCTAGAGGGAGACCCTACCTCAACAAACAAACAAACGAAAGGAAAAGAAAAGAGAAAAAAACATTCACGGTCAAAGAGAATATCTGGTAAATTCTTATCTTGGTTATAAATGAGGAAGGCTTATCAGCTTGTCATGGGGCCAGGTGAGGCAAGGCAAGTGATAGAGTGAGTATCTTACAGGTGAACTTAGGCTAATAATACAGTGAACCCGACAGTTTAAGATTTCAAGAATAAAAATTTTGACTCTTTGAACTGAATGCATTTAAGATAAATTTATCAAATTGTGTGATTATTGCTTTCCTAATTATGTCCTACGTTGATGATAAAATGCATTTCTATTCTCAGATCATACACAGATTGTACTGGAAGGAGCTCAGAAATGAGCTGAGGGGTAGAGGAAGCCACACTGGGATTTAAATTTTACAGAGATAATGCAGGGCTCATGGTATTACGAGTTTGGCAGAAATCCCCAGGAGTTAGGAGATTTCAAACAAAGGCTGACAGGAGACAGTTGGCTGCTGAAGAGGGAGAAAGTCTGCTGGTTCCGAAGTGCCTCGTGCTTGATCATAACCACCATGTGCTGAGCGTCCTGCAGATCACTGCAGCTGACCACTAACTCCACCAGAGAGTGAGAGTCTCCCCAGATCACTGCAGCTGACCACTATACTAACACCACCAGAGAGTGAGTGTCCTGCAGATCACTGCAGCTGTCTATGAAAATGACATGCTGTTTCTGTGGACCTTATGCCTGTTTACCCACCACGTTATATCTGTACTGGCTGTTACAGTCCGATTTTTCTCAATTGAGGTGGGAAAGAGGCTGTGGAAGTGGTAACCTGGAATAGTGACAGAAGATAGGTGATCCTCAGGTGGCTAGAAGTGCTTTGAGAAAGCATCAGGAAGCTGTGACTTTAATGGGGGTAGGCACCCAAGTTAGAACCAAAAGTGAAAAAATGAAATCATTTAAATTACCTTGAAACATTCCTTGAGAACATCTGTGTTGAGATCAGTAGATCCAGCATTGTCCTAACAGAGCGCATTTCTTTGGCTGAGCCCCAGGCATACTTAGCTTGTATTTAGGAGCCATGATGTTTGGGGACAAGTAATGCTTTATTCCCAGGAACTACCTTCAGCCTGTCAACGTGTTTTCTCAAAGAGGCTCAGGGACAAACGAGGCTGACCAGAGAGCAGATTTGTGTCTCCCTCCCCTTATCTAGGCCCACTTCACTATTTTTTTTTTCTGTTTCCATATTTTCTTCCCATCTCCCTTGAATCCATTCTCAGCCCTTCGGCTCCCACAGTCTCCATTGCCCTTGAGCTCACAGCTGGTCTAGGCACCATCAATACCTTCCGGTCTGGTCCACAAATGACAAGGCTGTGAGGGGCTTCGTGAGACTTGGAGTGCGTTTGGTCATCCTGGAATGAAAGTCTTGTGGCATGTGGATCTCCCTTGTAGCTGTGCAGGTGCTGGGTTCCATGGTAGCAAGCTCCCCGAGAGAGGGAGGATTAGAAACTTGATTCTGTAGCTCCACTTATTAGCTCCATCTTCTTGTTAGGGTTTCTTAGCTTTTTAATGTCTCTGGCATATTTTCAAGTATACAGTTTTGGTGACACAATTGAGGGGAATAAAAGGCTCAAAAGAGCAACAACTAATCAGCAACTCTCCAGGGGCCACAGGTCCCCAGGCCTGAGGTGGGTGCTGGGCTGTATGCTCATCAGCATGGCTCACTCACTCCTGAAAGCCTATGCTTTCAGTTATCATGATGACACAGGGGTCTTTGGAGTCTCATCAGATATACTCTGGCTTTGTTACCAGTTTTGGGCTATGTTATTTCTGCCTCCTTTTCTTAGCAGTTCTCTGCTGTGCTCTGCTCTGCAAAGTGCTTTTGTGTTTTCATCTCTTAGAGGGGACTGTGAGCCTATCTTCCCTGCCTCAGGACCCCCCTCCCACCGTTGGGGCCAGGGAGCTGTGGGTTATACAGGGCCAGAGAACCATAAGTGCTGCTGTTGGCTTTCTCTTTGCCTTACCAGAGAGTGAGATTATTGGGCCTGGGCACTGATTTTTTCTCCCTTTGTCTCTAGCATCAAACGCAATGTTTGACACATAGATACTTATTGAATTAAGATTTACAGTGATTTTGAGTCTTAGGAGTGGTGTGCCACTTTGGCAGCCTGGGTGCAAAGCACTCTTGGCTGGCAGCTCATTACGTGGAGGGACAAGGCCAGGGTCTGGTGTTTTGGTGGGTTTGGAGCATGGCCAGGAGGACAGTCAGAGTGAGGTGCATCGTTAAATGTGTCCTTCCCGTGTGCCCCCTGGACTGTTGCATGGCTGTGTTTGAAGTCGCTGCAGTGTTTTGTTCAGTCTGGCTTGAGCTATTTGCGAGGGCTTTTATATTACAGAGTTTCTATTGGAGGTTCCTCTACCACCTTATAGATTTCATTTTCTTTAATTGCGATGGGGACAGAGGAAGAAAATAGCATTTACTTGGCATTCTTGCCTTTTAGAGCTGTGGGTTATTGATTCAGGGCCTGGAATGGTAATGCTTGGAGGTAAAGTTTCCCTTGGGAGCAGCAGTGTTAAAGGGCAAAGGGAAAATGATTAGAATTTAAATCTCCAGACTCCACTGAACTTGTGGCTTCATTAAAACAAGGAGGGGAGGAGGAAACGATCCTGGCGGCTGCTGCTCTGGGCTTTGTTTAACACTTGGGCCCAGAAACTGATAACTCACAATTACAGCTTTGTACGTGGGGCTGCGTGGCAAGTGTGAACAGCCAGCTGCACACAGACGGCCATTTCGGCCTGGTGTCGGCTGGCCAGTCACTGCTTGTGAAGTCTCGGATTTTCTATGGCTGGAACTGGAACTGATGGCTTTTACTGAGCTAGCAAACTCTCTCCTCTGCCTGTTTGTAGAACATACAGTCGCCAAGTTATGTATGCACACTTGCTCTTTAGGAACTTGAGGAAGTGGATCCTGAGTTGGAGACCAGGCTGTCCTACATAGTGAGATGTTGCTTTAAAAAATTGTGTGTGTGTGTGTGTGTGTGTGTGCTTGTGCGTGTGTGTGCGGTGCATGCACATACATGTACAGATGCACACATATGCACAGGAGTCCTCTCTATCACTCATCCAGTTGTTTCCCTGAGATGAAGTCTCTCACTGAACCTATACCTGCCTTCTTCTCTTCCCCTCCCTCCATTTTTCCTCCGAGTTGGGTTTTCCTTTTAGATCATGGATCTGGTGCCCAGCTGGCTACATGAATACTACCTGCTCTAGTCTGTCTATCAGCAGAGGGGACAATGTGGAATATGAGAAAGTCCAACAGCTTCACCACAAGTAGCTGTGTAACCTTGGAGAAGTCACTTCACCTCCCTGATCATCGATTCTCTTGTGTTGATCATAACCTGGATGAATAACACCTGAGGCTGGAAATTACATCTTTCCATAAAATGAAATGTAACCTGTTGGTCTTCTAACTTTCAGCTAAAAAAAAAATCTTACCTGTTTTCATTTGGAATGTGTGATTACTGTACAGAGAGGTCCTTCCTACAGATAGTGGATAAGAGCAGGAGCTTGGTGGAGGATGCCCGGTATGGAATCCTTATGCTGAAATGTACCAGTCTCCTTGCCTCAGTTTCCTCGTCTATGAAAAGCTGATACCTTCCAGGGCTCACAGGGTAAATGAGGTGATAAACCGACGGTGCTCATTAAAAGACCTGATACCAGACTTAATAACTACTACTCGCTTACTTTCCCAGTCAGTGAGTTGACCTTCTTAATGACTCTTCTGAAATATTCAATGCAGCATATATTTTCTGAGCGCAACTCAATGGATAGAAAAGGCCACTCTGGAGTGGCAGGAGGATGTCATCTTGGAGTTACCAACTTGGAACAATCACAGAAAGAAAGCAGAAAGCTGGCCAGAGATGCTAAGTTGATGTGTATATCTCTGAAATCTGAGAAATCTTCCTGCAGGCATGCTTGAATTCATTTCAGTTTTTTTTTTTTTTGTTTTTTTTGTTTTCAAGGTAGGGTCTTCTGGAATTCACTATGTGGTCTCACGGCGATCCTCCTACCCCTGCTTCCCGAGTGCGGGGATTAAAGACAAGTGCCTCCTCGAACGGCTTTAATCTGTTTTAATATTGTTTTATGCTATGAGAAGAGCCACTGTGGTCCTCAGGAATTTCAGCAGGTGATCTTAGACCAGTCATCACTTCCCTTCTATGAGGATGAGGAGGCTGGAGCATCTGCTTGCTAATGTTCCCTGAGTTGACCTTGTATAATACTACCTGAAGATGCTTTGCAGGCATTTTTCAGATTCTTGGGGCTTCCATATACATTTATCAGTTCCTTTCCCAATTTAGTTCACTGTGATGAAGGAAAATCCACCATTTGTATCAGAGTGGCAACTAGTCCCTGACTGCATGTGTAGACATATCATTGCTCTTGTTTGAATATATTTCGTGATGTAAGTCACTTGGCCCAGCAGCATGCCTCAGGCATGAAACTGTGCTACAGACACATGGGGCCCTGTACACACGGTTTCCATGAACATACAGTAACAATGGACACTAGACTGTTATTGAGTATGAAGCTTAGTGTGTTCTAGCACTGTACCACCTCCTGGGAAGGACTGAGGAAGGGAAGAGAGAAGGAGAGGAAGAAAGGAAAACAGATTGATTTGGTTGTTTTTAGAGAATTATGTACAAAAGTTACTTGTATATTAAACCACCTTGTGGACATACCCAGGAGCAACGCATGTGCGTGCATACTGCTAATTGGATTAAAGGGCCCCAAAAGGCCCGATAGGGTACACCAGCAATGCACTTCTGAGCTCCAGGTTCTTAAATTGAAATTCAAGTCCCTGCTTGGGGGGCTGAAATGAAAGATCACGGTGTGGAGGCTTTCACTTAAAAGAGTATTCATCTTGCTGACAATAAGTAGATCATTTAAGCCGGTTCAAATAGTCGTCAAATAGTTGCTTAGTGCCACAGATCCAATGGGTTTCTCACTTTCTGAGAAGAGACAAAAATCAAGCAAGTGGAAAAGTACAGTATTGAGAAGGCCGAAAATCAAGTAGTGTTGAGATGCTGTGTGTTTTTACATGCTGTGGGTTCCAGGGAACCAGGCGGGAAGCTACCCTCTGGATGGAGCCTGGGCATCAGCAGCTGTGGAGGCAAGGACAAGCACCAACCCTGTCTGTCTTGCTTTTTCAATTCATTTAGTCAACAGTGTCACAGCACCAAGCAGAGAGGCCACGTTACTTATTGGGGTTTGGGAGTCATTCTGGTGATACTGTTGCAGATTAGGTCATTCATTCTATAACAGTACCAGCAACACCTGCTTACTGCAAGTAGTGCTGTGGGCTGGCGAATGGAGACTCCTCAGGGGCCGAGGGCTTTAGGAACCCTACGTTTGAGATGACAGAGTGATCTTGGATTTTAAAGTCTTGGGGCTGGTGACAAAGTGAAATGTTTCAGTTGTTTCTTAAGTACAGTAACCTTTAAGTGTTACGCAGTCCTTTTGACTTTGGATAACCAGGCATTTTACTATCATACAGCATACCTATGCTCTACAGAACCATCCACTTTACAGTAACAGAGCTCATGGGGAAACAGTGTTGGGGACCATTGAAAATGTATGTAACCTTGCACCATGGGACAGCTGCCACAGCAGAGTATGGACCGCCTATGCAGGCAGCTCAGCGTGGGTACACGTGCTAAATAGGGTAGTAAAAATACACATGCAAAAAAAAAAAATCAAGTACAAAGTGCTGGCTTGCAGAATGTAAGATAATGCATTGGAGTGGAGCCCTGAGCCAGCAGGGTGGCCATTAAGGGGCCACAGTAGGAAGTAAGGCTTGCTTGAGGTAAGAACCTCTCAGCCTTGTGCACATTCACTTTAAATTTCCCTTAAATAAAATGCAGGGGCCTCTCTGTGCAATAGCTGTGCTGATGCTGTCTTACTTTTGCAGAATTCTATTATTCCACCCCTTTTGTCTAGGGAGAGAAAAAAAAATTCACACATGAACCAGTACAGTTTCCACATGCTGTCGATATGAACTAAATGGCGCAGTAAAAATGTGTGGTGCAGCAGAGCAAATGAGAACAGGGAGAGATGAACTCACATGCAGGGGATTGATGGCTCAGTGGGCGGGGCTAGGAAAAAGTAAAATGATGACTAGCTGTCCAGGCTCGGCCACTAAACTGTACCCAGCCTGTTTGTGAATGCCAGACACTGCCCAGCGCTGTGCTGATTGCTGAATGAGATGTAGCCCCTGCCCCATCTCCAGCAAGCAGAAAAAGAGGCATAAATAAATAACATGACAGTATAGCGGAAACAGAGGTACATGCTGCCTGGTGCACCTGGAAGAAGATGGACTCTCTGCTGGGCTTGGAAAAGCCGGGAGAGAGTGGCAGACACACTGGAGGGAGATGGCTTGGATGGAGCAGGGAACAGAGATGGTAACATTGTAAAACATGATCAGAAACCATGAGTGGAATTAAGGATGGAATCAGGATTGCGTAGAGCCTGTCAGATGGGGTGTGTGGTGAAAGAAAAAGTTGGAAAACAGGTTGGATCCAAATTGTGGAGGTGTTTGAAAACCAGACCAAAGAATTTGATGTATTCTAAATGGAGTGGTGAATCAGTTAAAAGTTCTGAGGCCAGGAATGACTTCATCTTAGTTTAGGAAGGACAGGTGAGCGCTGCTGTGTGTTCTACTGTGCTTCAGCCCTGTGCTAATCCTAGAAGTAGGGATTGTGTGGGTTGGTGGACCTGGTAATAACTCTGTCACTTTTGCTCAATCTTCCTTCAAACCTAAAACTGTTTTTAAATGACTTCCAAGTTGAGCATGGTGGCATCTACTTGTAACCCCAGCAACTCAAGGCGGAAGCAGATTGCAAGTCTGAGGTTAGCCTGGGCTACGTAATGAGATCTTGTCTCAAAACCAATGCAAAAAACAAACACAAAAACTCTATTGAAATTTTTAACCCCAACTATTATGATCTCTATTTAAAAATAATACAAACTTTCTGTCAACTTTCCACTTCCATTAGACAAAGATTAGATGCAGCAAGGGGTGTGGTAAGCCTGTGAAAGACTGAATGATGAGGGGCTGAGAATGGAAAGACAGATGGAAGTATTCAGGATGGAAGAATCCAAACTCTCTGGATGTGAGTGACCAGGAGGAGGAAGTATTGAAGACACACATTAACAGGGAGAAGAGCTTTATTTGTCCACCAAGAGTTTAATGTGTGTCTGCTGTCTACCTGATACTGGTTTAGACACTGAGGACTGAGCACCAAGAAAAACACCTATATTCATTCCAGTGTGGGAGTGAGAGGGTGAATATGTGGTAGGAATTGTGAAACTCTGTCCTCAAGGCCAAGTACCACTGTCTTAAGTCAGAGCAGCTCTGATTACCTGGAGGAGATCTCATATCCAGCCCATGAGCATTCTCGAGTTGAAGGAGGTGGGGACATTGAGGGTCATGGGTCTCCTCCCGAGGTATATGAGCAGTGGGGAGAGGGGAGGCTTTACCTGTAAGTGGCTCCTTCTCCTTTACTGCCCACAGTCTCTAAGCAACCCCACTGGGCCTCATGGGTCTGTCACTGAAGCCTCTGTGGGATGAATGGAAACGTCACCCAGCAATGGGAGATGAGGTGTGCTCAGAGGAAGACAGAGTGACACAGAGAAGTAGAGTGAGCATGGGGATGGTTGCAATGTTGTCTTGGGAAGAGTAGAAAGGTGTCTTTAAGAAGAGATGGAAATGCAAATGTGTGGAATTCCATGTGACCCCAGTCAGAATGGCTATGATCAAGAAAACAGATGACAGCAAACGCTGGCAGGATGGAAGGAGCTGGGACTGTGAACTGGTGCAGCCACCATGGAAATCAATTGTAGAGATTTTTCAAAAACTAAAAATAGAACTACCATATGACCCAGCTCTACTCCTGGGCAAACACACAAAGGACCATATAGCCTACCACAGAGATACCTGCTCATCCATGTTTATTGCTGCTCTGTTCATAATAGCTAGAAAAAGTAATCAGCCTAGATGTCCATTAACAGGTGGATGGAAAAATGAAACTGTGGCAAGACACCGTGGGATTTTATCTAGACATAAAGAAAAGTGAAGTCTGCAAGAAAACGGATGAATCTGGAAAATCTTATATTAAGCTAATTAACTCAGGCTCAGAAAGACACATACAGGATGTTCTCTCACTGTGAATCCTAGCTTCTAATTGTTCCATATGCGTATCTGTGTGGAAACGAGTGTAGGTAGAGGTCTAGAAACTAGAAAGGAGCCCATGAGAAGAGGAAAAAAGGCTTGAAGGTGTGGGTGATAGAACACGTGTGACATAAACGTGGAAGGAGGAACACTGGGGGTGGAGAGGCACCATGGGAAATGGGGCGTGACAAGCAACAGCAAGTATGTATGAAGATGCTGAAAGGAAAGCTGCTACATTGTATGCCAAGTTAAAACTCAAGTAAATTAAAATCTAACAGAGATGGACCTGAAGTAAATGAAAGACTGTGAGGTTCCTGAGGAGTTGTAGCCATGCAGAGGGCCTTGAGGGTAAGAGCCACTGGCAGCAATGTGCTTTTAGAGCTCCCAAACCAGCCAGGAGAAGAATCCGGCTGGCCCTGGCCACAGATGATGAGGTCAGAGGTTAGGAGAAGTGATTTAGAATCAGATAAGGGGTAAGCACTGTGCATTGTACTCTCTCCTGGGGACATTAGAGAGCTTTGAAAAGTAGTGACATCACACTAATGCTTCAAAGGCTACCCCAGCTACTGTGGGGAGGGTAGGCCTAAGAGTGCAACGGCCAGGCCCATGAGGCAAGTGTAGATGGCTTTGTCTTGTAGGTGAGAGAAAATAGTGGTCCTGACTACTGTGGCCAAGGTAGATGGGAAGAGGATGGGTTCTTCTTTGGAAGCAGGACTAACTCGATTCTTTGAAGGGTTGCATGGGAGGGGGGCATAATGGAGAAAAGAATGGAATGGAGGTCTTTGGCCTGATCTCCTGGTGGACTGGACTTCTATATATTGAGAGGGGAAGAATGTAGATAAAGGAGCAAGGTGGGAAATGGAGCTGGAATTAACAGTTTCTTTTTTGATGCCCACTTAACACACAAGTGGAGATTTGAGTACAAATTTGGAAGTTACAGTTACAAAGGTGAGTTGTGATTTGTAGCTATGCCCAGTTGCCCTGAGATCACACATTCTACATGGGGGTGAGAGGGGGATGTAGGCAGTTTGGGGTAACACATCCCTGCTATGGCCAAGGAGTATTTCAGACCAAAGAAAGTGCGTAAATAAAACAATGGATGTAATGGATAGAGAGGAGGTCTGAAGCCCAGATCTTAGGTTCTCCAAGAGACCAAGGGCTATAACCAGAGAACAAGTGAACACAAGTAAATGCAAACTGCACCCCAGCTCTTGTCTGCTGCCCCTCCTACCTGGACACTGCGGGGAGAAGGACCCCCTGGGGAGCAGCAAGAGAGAAACATGCTTTCAAGGAGAAGACATGGCTGGTCAGGTGAACAGTAGTCACTTGCAAGCTTGCTTAGCTGAGTCTTCATAAAGGTGGTTTGTGAACAAGGGAGATAAGGTAACGATGAAGAACAGGTGGATGCACCATGCATTTGAGATTCTGCTCTTAGGAGCACACACACTTAAAATGATATGTCTTTGGATGGATTTGCCTATATCTCCCTCTACTCTGAAACCCCCTTCATTTGAGGGTAAGGCAACCCTTGCTATAAGCCATGGGAATGGATTTGGTCTTGGGCTGCACTTTGAGCTCTCGCTTCACTTGATGATTAACTCTGTCAGCTGATGGCATTTCCTTGGCACAGGGGTTTGGTCCACCATTGTGCCCTCTGCTCGTCTGATCATGGACTGACACTGTATAGCCAGTGAACTCGGGAAAGATGAGCAAGGGTGGAATCCACACGTAAGCTGCCACAGAATTCAGCCTACTCTGTTCCTTATACCTAAGAGGATGGCACAGTGGATATATATCACTGTGTCAGAACCGGCCGTGAGGCTCAGGGGAGAGAGCAGCTTGGGTCTCTTGCCACGTCCAGAGGAGAGGACTAAGATGCCTTGGTAGGGCAGTCATGCTTGCTACGATGATACCACGTATGACTATGTTTGTGTTTGCCCCGTGAGTGAGGATGCAGAGAATTCACTTTCCTGGATGGTGGTTCACCACCTTTAGGTCCTCCTGACGCCTGTGCTTACCCCCTCAGGGCCCATGTCCATTACCGTGGGGGTAACCAAGCTCTGCTGTCATCTGGGCTGCTGCTTTGTGCTTGTCTTTGAGCTGTAAATCAGGATGATGGCTGTCTAGCGGCATCCATTTTGTTCTTTTGCCAAAGCTCAAAGAATAGGCACTTTCTCTTCTCGTGCCTCCTCCCATGGCACCTCTAATCTGTCTGAAAATAGATTGAGGGGATACTTTGATTGGTTTCTAATATAATCTACCAGGACATCAGAGAAATAGATGTTTGGAAATATAAACAAGACAATTTTTTTTAACGAAAAAATAGCCTTTAAATCTTGCCGTTTTCTTTGGCAGAAGAATGATATTAACATCTGGTTACCAAACTGTGGTACCCTTAAGAGAATTGGAGTCGGTCCAATTTCCAATAAAATATTGGATTAAGTGACTTCACTTGAGTTTTTATTATTTTTAAGTACATTTTTAAGCCTCTCTTCTTCTCCCTGTAATTTGCAGTTTGCATTTACTTGCAAGCAGTGATCTTAGTTTACACGATGAATCACTGTCTTTGTAGCTACCACAGAAAATCTCACCAGAGTGAAAATGCCAGGTTACCGAAATGCTGCAGACAGAAAGGCTCCGTCCACTAATCAGGCATCTCCTTTCCGGAGTCCTTCTGCTGGAGGAAGTTGATATCATTGGGCACTGGTCTAGTACCAGGAGCTTTACACATGATCTGCCTCAGGTTTTCAGAGAGCTCTCTAAGGCAGGCTGGCTCACTGCTTACAGCAGTAGCTGATATTGGAATGGATGGGAGTCTCAGACGCAGGGGTATCTGTGAATTGCCACACTGGCAGTCAGTGGTGGAGCTGGGGCCAGACCCCAAATTACTCACTTCTAGTCTGTCCCTTCCACTGGGTCTCCTTGTTCTGGTTTAGAGAACGTGATGGCATTGCTATGAGAAATGTTTAGTGGCTTGTTTTTCTAGTTTGGCCTCTTCACCCACCATCCTCTTCAACAACTATAAATCCAGTGCAAGTATATGCCCAACACCACAGCGACCTGTGTCACCCCGGGGAAGACGTTGACTTTTAGGAAGCTGTGGTCCGTGTGAACTTTCTCACTGACATACCAGGAGAGCCAGGACTGCAGAGCTCACCTAGAGAAAAGGCGATGACAGCACAGCCTTCTGCTCTCTGGGAGGAGACGGTCGTCAGAGTGTTTTGAACAGGACCTGGTGCAGAATAGCTGATTAATAAATATTAGTTTCAGCTTTGTGTTTCATGCTTCTTCTGTTCCATAAAACTGCCTTCCAGAGTCATGTCCGTGAGTTAGAAGGTTGTGAATTAAGTGCTTTAATCTTATGGAAAGGAACAGTGCAGGAACAAAACTCATATCTTTTTCTCATGGAAATTGAACTAGAAAATGGACGCTCTTGCAGAAAGGATTGGTTATAAGTGACTGGATTCTGCACCCGTACTCACAAACCAGTTCTTTGTCAGTAGGTTCCCTGTTCTCACTTCCTCCTATGCTCCTATAGGCCTGATTCACTGCACTTGTTGGAATTGTTTTAATGTCACCTGCCAGAGCTTTGGGAGGGGGCATGCTTTATTTTGTTGTGTGTGCACCATGAGGTTTAGGCCATCACAACTGTGTTGACCGGCCTCACTCCTACATACCACTTGTTGCAGTCAGCTTTCTAGTCGCTGCGCAGAAGAACCCAAACAAAAGCGGCTTGTAGAGGAATGGGTTTATTTGGCTTATGGACTCGAGGGGAGACTCCATCCAGGCAGGGAAAACAATGGCATGAGCAGAGGGCTGGACATCACCTCTGCCACAGCACTGGAATGGGTTTATTTGGCTTACGGACTCAAGGGGAGACTCCATTCTGGCAGGGAAAACGATGGCATGAGCAGAGGGCTGGACATCACCTCTGCCACAGCATTGCAGGAAGGTGTGCCAAACTCTGGCAAGGGGAAGCTGGCTTATAACCCCATAAGCCCGCCCCTGACAACACAGCTCCATCGAGGTTGTAAAACCCAAACTGCCATCAGCTGAGGATCGATCTATCAGAACACATTCAATTGTTTGTGGGGGACACCTGTATCAAACCATGACACCACTGTTCAGTGAACACAAGCAGACAAGCAAATTCCTCTCCCTCCTGTGAGTCAGACTGAAATCTTGCACTTTATTTGCCCGTATTAAGAGTGGAGCCTTTTTATTTTGGAATAATGTCAGACTGACAGAAAAATCACAGAAGTAGAGCTGACTTCTTGTGTCTCACCACTGGCATTTGTGGAGGGCAGAGGGGAACTGGCATGAGCTCAACACTGTGCGTGCAGGTTCCCCTGCTCGCACCGACGTCCAACGTCCTGGTTCTGCTGCGGGATACTGTCCTGGGTCCACTGTCAGATCTTCTCCACACGCCACTGTCCCCGTCTTTTCTTTGCCAGCCTCTCCATGACATTTCTCACAGTGAATGCCTCATAGCTGCTGCTGGTCCTGTGTAGATCTCTCTTTTAAAAAAAGGTTTCATTTATTTGTAATTGTGGGAAAATATACGTCACATGACACTTGCCTTCTTCGGTGGTTTTTTTCATTGGAGAGCACAGTAGCCTTGAGTGCATTCATGTTACTGTGTGGCTTGTTTCCAGAACTCAAGGTGCAAAGCTGAAACCTGCTACACATGTGTAATGGGGTGAATTGAGGATTAAAATTTAGATAATGCCCAGCAAAAATTCTAATGCACCCCCAAATTTAAGGAGTACCCAAATCCTTGTCTACAAAGTTAAAGAATTAAAATGATAGACAAACAGATATTAAGGTATAGTGGGAGACTTTATTTAAGGGAACATCGGAGTTACAGAGTTCTCCAGCCGCCAGTGTGAGGAGAATATATTGGAGAGATTTTAATAAAATCTGTGCTGCTCAGCCAAACAAGCAGAAGAAGAAAAGGTATCAGAAGACTCCCATCATGAGAGGGAAAGGTTCACGAGCCTTACCTAGAAAAAAATGGAAGTCCTCCTTCTAGGATGCCATGTGGAAAAAGAGACAGAATTATCTGGTCAGTGAGAATTTCCTGCCCTACTTGGGCAGGGAGATAGTTGGTTTGTTCATACCTGACCAATCAGATTTTAGCGCCTAGGTTTGAGCTCTAGCTAGACACCTCCCACTCAAGGGGAGGGTGTCTATGGAGCTTGCCTGAAACTGTCACACATTGACCACTAACCCCTCACTCCCCACTCCCTCAACCCCTATGTGAATGGAATCATACAACAGTTGTCATTTGGGACTGGGTTATTCCACTTAGCTTAATGTTTTTGGGCTTCATCTAAGCTATCATATTTTTCTTTCTTTTCAAGGCTGAATAATGTTCTCTTTTGTACATACAACACATTTCATTTACCCAGTCAGCCATTAGTAGAAATTCAGATCCCTTCTGTATTTGGTTGTTGTGACTAATGCTGCTATGGGCATGGAAGAACAGGTGTCTGCCCAAGCCCCCATTCTCACTTCTTTTGAGGATATGCCCAGAAGAGAAATTGCTAGGTCATAAGATATGATGCTTGTTAATTTTTGAAGGTCACTGTAGTGTCCATGTCAAGTTACATGTCTTTTTATGGTTTTTGCTCTGATGTTTTCACTACATCTAGAGATTTCTTTCAGTTATTTATAAAATTCCCACTTATTTCTTTTGTATTGTTTGTAGTGAGAAGTCTGTTGTCATTCTTAGCTTTATTCCTCTCTGTGTAAAATGCTATTTTTTTTCCTGGCTGATTTTTTCTTTTTTTCTGTTATATAATGTTCAAAAAAATTGATCATGATTTGTGACTTGTTGTAATCTTTATTTACTTATTTGTGTGTGTGTGTGTGTGAGAGAGAGAGAGAGAGAGAGAGAGAAAGAGAGAGAGAGAACACACCAAGGCCTCTAACCACTGCAAATGAACTCCAGATGCACAAGATGCCTCCACCTTGTGCATCTGGCTTTACATGGGTACTAGGGAATCAAACCCGAGTCCTTAGGCTTTGCAGGCAAACGCCTTAAACATTGAGCCATCTCTCCAGTCCTTGGTGTAATCTTTGTTAAAGAGGTTTTATTTTAGTAGTTGATTTAAAAAAATATTTTTATTTATTTATTTACAAGGAGAGAGAGAGAGAGAAAGAGAGAGAAGAGAAACAGACAGAGAATGGGCTCGCTAGGGCTTCCAGCCGCTGCAGACAGACTCCTGACACATGCACCACTTTGTACATCTGGCTTTACGTGGGTACTGGGGAATCAAACCCATGTTGTTAGGCTTTGCAGGCAAGAGCCTTAACCACTGAGGCATCCCTCCAAGCCTGTTTTTATTTTTAAAATCATAATTCTTATAAAGTTGAAAAATTTTCACTTTTTACCTTCCTATGTATGTGCTTGTGCCCCTTCCTCTCTCTCTCTTCCCTTTGGAGACTTGTTTGCACACTGGCTGGACCACCCAGGGCCCTAGCTACAGCTCACTAATTTTGTGTTGAAACACTGTTTACTTTCTATTTGCACTTGGTATAATTTCAAATTTACCAGTCTGAAATTTTAAATTTGCTCTTAACCCTATCCTTTGCATCTTTCATGTGAGACATTGCATGTTAAAAGTCTCTAGACCTTTGATCCCTTGTGACAATGCCTCCCACTCTCTCCATTCCATTCCCATGTCTTCCTCTCTTGAGCATCAGTTCTGTGTGTCATCTCATTTGTTTATTACTGGCGTGTTTGCATGTGTTGTATTTCCTGGTTTCTTTGCAGGCTTGATGATTTTTGATCGGATGTAAGACATTGTGAATTATTCTGTGTTGTATGCTAGGCATTCTTGTATTTATGAAATGTTTTTCAACTTTATTATTAAAGTTACTTAGAAATGGCTTGGTCTTTTCAAAGTTGCTTTTTAGTACTTGTTCTGGTAGGATGGGAGCAGGCCTTGACCTAGACTGATTTTGCCACTCACTGCAGAGACAATGCCTCTCAGAACACCTGGTGTTACTGGGGTTTTCCACCTGGTTTATGAGTTCTGTCATTGACTAGCTGCTTGGTCTTCTGTTCATTGCTTACCTTCTCTCCATTTGTGTGAGCCCCAGAGAATGTCTACTCTGGGGTTCTTTCCCTGTCCATGCAGGTTTCTTCGGTCCATTGATGTGCTGATTGGTTCTCAAGTAAAGACTTGGGGTGATAGGTCCCTTTGCATTTTTCTCTCAGTGCAGATGTATCCTTTCTAGTGCTCTGCCCAGTGAACTCTACACTTCATTTAGCCTCTCTGAGCTCCCCACCCTGTCTACTCAGCTCAGTAGACCACTGGGCTCTTTGGAGTTCCCCTCAGACTTGACACCTCAAAGCTGCCAAGGGGGGAGTATGGGCGGTCATGGGGCTTGCCTCTCTTCTTCCTCTGTCTCAAGAGAGACTGTTTTTGGAGCTCTTGCCCAGTCTGAAAGCTGCCGAGTCTTGGTCTTTCAGTGGTTTAAGTCATTGGGCAGATGAATTTTTAATTCTTACTCCATTTTGGCTAAAGCAGCAATTTAATCTCCTTAAGTTCTGATTTATTTCTGTGTAGACGATAACACAACAGATTTGCGAGGCCTGAGAAAAACACACGTACAGAGCATTGGTCCAATTCCAGCACTCAACACTGTGTGGATGTTAGTAGATGTGGGTGCAGTCCTGGCACACACTCACACTGCGTGGATGTTGTAGATGTGGGTGCAGTCCTGGCACACACTCACACTGCTTCGATGTTAGTAGATGTGGGTGCAGTCCCAGCACACACCTAGCGTGTGTGAATGTTAGTTAGATGTAGGTGCAGTCCTGGCACACACTCACACTGCACGGATGTTAGTTAGATGTGGGTGTAGTCCCAGCACACACCTAGTGTGCATGGATGTTAGTTACTGTTACTGTCATCGGTACATAATAATGGAGAGCACGTCGTACCCCAGGATTCGGAGCCAGTTTGTTTTAGACTCACTTTCTCTGATTTTTACTATAAAAAACAAGGCCTGTCAGTGGAACTGTTTTTCAGTCTCTTTTCCCTTCTCTGTTTATTTTTTCCAGGGCCATGTGGGGAATGCTCTAGATAGTGTTGTTGAAGGTTGTAATTTTCTCTGGAACCACCCTTCTTGTTGCAAACCAGCAGAGTTTAGAGTTGGAGCTCGGTTATCTTTAGTGACATCCTGAGGTGTTGCCAGATTCTGCACAGGGCTTTGGGAGACAGGCGATGTACATGAGGCCCTTGCCCACAGTGCCTGGGCTCTGGGAGACTTGCTGATGTACATGAAGCCCTTGCCCACAAATCTTGCCCCATGGTTGGGACATAATATATGGTAGCAAAATTCCCCCCAGAAATGACCACATCTGATTCTGATTTCCGAGGTCACACTTTTCCTACTTCTCTCCGTAGTAATACACGTGTGTCCCTTTACAGTTTTCCAAATGTAGTCCCTTATATTTGATCTTATCTGAGGTCTGAACTCTTGTCTCCATTTTCCAGTGAAAAATGGAGACACAGAGAAAATAAGCTGTGAATTGACGGCCAAGCAGCCAGGAAGTGGTAGAGCCACATCCAGATTAGGTGAGGGCAGAGCGCCCATGTTCTTGGCAGGGGTGGTGTGAATGCCTGCAGTTCAGCTGTTCTGGAGGCTGAACGGGGCGTCATTTGCGGCCAGATATTTGAGTCCAGGCGTTGTAGTCCTACCTGGGCTGCAGAGAGGGGGCCACTCCTTCCCACCTCACAAAACAGCTTTTGATGTTGTCCATGTTGCTTCCTAATGAAACATTTTCCTTGCTTACATACTTTCCACCAACAATGGATTTTATGTGCTTTCAGGGCTGGGACATGAGCTATTTTCCTCTTTCTACTTCATTAAGTGTACAACACTCAATGTATAGGCATTATGTAAGTAATACACAGTATCTAGGAAAAGAAAAAATTTAATTTTACTGCTTACTTCCTCAACTGAGGAAGCACTAAGTAATTAATACAGATTTGCTTAAGATATTGTTCAATGGTAATTCCTTCTTGATAATTGAAGTATGTGCCTCTGTTCTTGAGAGATTTTAATTTTGAAAGCAAGTCTTCTCTGTAGGAAATGTTATTACGTTTTCTTTTAAGGCTACAGGTTTTCTAGAATCACATGAAATGGGGCTGCTGTTTGCCAACCTCCCGGACGTTGTAGTCATTCCTTTAGTAGATTCTATTTATAGATCAAATGTCTGTGACTAAATATAATTACTTACCACTAAATCTGATCAAAGCAATAAGCTCAGAATAACTTATGTGGAATTTAGAACAAAGAAGGGAGGCAGTGTTCAAGCGACAGACATTCTCAGTTGTTTCTTTTGAAAAAGAACTGTCCATGTTCGGACAGAAAAAGAACACAACAAAAGCACCATCAACTTTTATTTCATGATTTTATACCTATACTATGTAGTATGATATATATATTTTTTATCCAGAGACAATGCTTTCTAGGTTACATGTGGTAATTGGTACATCATATTTTCCCTTGACTTTCCTAATATTGGCACAGCCATTCTCTTTGAAGGCATCTATTTTGACCCGTTTTTGTTTTGTTCTTGTATCTGTACTGCTTGTGGATCTCGGCAGGCGGCTGTCATCTCCAGAAGCTGCCTGGGTCAGGTCACTGGGAAGACAGTGTCGTTATTTGGTAGCATTGTTCATTTCCTTGCCATGGTTGTGTTTCACAATTAACAACTACACAGACTTACTATAAAACCCGTGCCTCTAGAAGATACATCTGCATTCAGTCTTCCTTGCTGTCAGAATTGAAATCTTTAGTGAGCACAGATGTTGAACAGTGATACTTTTATTTTTATTGACATTTTTCATAAATGTACATTTTATCATAATTTTCTCCCACTACTTTCTTGTGTTTCCCTCCCCCCTCTTCCTTTCTCCGAACCCTGTCTTCTTTCCAAATTGCCCTCTTATATCCTGATGTCTTTTTTTCCCTCCTCCATCATCCATAATGATCTGTCGATGATCCAATATTGTGCAGGTAATGACAGCTGCTCTGAGGTCATCAATTCAGTAGCTACTGTGCATCCAGAAGACAATGTTTGTTTCAAAGCACTCCTCCCCATCCTCCGACTCTGACATTCTTTCCGCCACCACTTCCACAGTGTTCCCTGAGCCTTGGAGGGGCAATAGAGATGCCATTTTCGTGCTGATAATTCCACTGTCATGTCTTCTCAGCACTTGGTGAGTCCTCATTCTCCCCTGTAGTTACCACCGTCTACTGAGAGAAGCTTCTCCCATGAAAAGTGGGATCATCACTAATGTGTTGGCATCAGCATGAGTGCTTAACAGGGCGATTTCATGAGCACAACATATGAATTTAGGCAAACACCACTAGCTGCTTCCCCCCTAGGGCTGATGACCATCCCAGACAGCACCAGGCATGAATTCCCTCCCCCATAGAGCAGGCTCCAAATCCACTCAGAAAGCAGTTGGTTACATCCATAATAGTCATGACACTATTGGACCAGGGAGCACATCTTGCCTTGCTGGCCACCTGTGTAACCCACAGGGTCCACTGTTGGTTAAGACTGTTTTGTTGATGACTTTTCTCCCCCAGTGCCCAGCAGCCTGCATAGCCCTTTCCAGCACTACAACAGCTAGTTAGCAGGGAGGAAGGAGGCTTTCAGCTCAGTTCCAGATTGATTTCTCAGTGTCTTGAAACTTCAGAGATAGGGCCTTACCATTTAGTTCTGGCAGACAACTAAGAGCTTTGGTAATATCCTGTAGTGTTTGGGAGGCCTAGGGTGAGGGAGCACCCTAACAATAACTCCCTAGGGAGTTTGCCACACCTGGTGTTGGCAATTTATGAAAACAGTGATAATTTTGAAGAGTGATTAGAATCTATAGACATATTATCCCCCTTCCTTCTCCACTCAGAAAATTCTATTAGCCACATAATGCTAAGTGCTAGACTGTGCAGGTGGGGCAGCCCTGAGAACCCCTGATTTGTTCGTTCCATGCAAACATTACTTCACATGTACCATGGGAAGGGCCACCTAAGTAATCAGAAAGAGTGGGAATCAGTCAGTTAAATCCCAAGGTCTTTAAAAAACGTGTACAGTAGAAACGAAACTTTCCTATGTTCTGTTCTCTAGTGTCTTGCCTAGTTGGCATGGCACCCAGTGTGTAACAGGTGCCTGGTGAACAGTTGGGACTTGATGTAAAGGAAGGGATTCGCACTTCAGTAAAGAGGTCAGAGGTCAGGGTCCTCATTGTTTTTCTCCTTCTTATGCCTTGTGGCCCTACTGGGTGGCACCAGTCCTTTCCTTAATATTAGTGGCTCCACCAGTTCGAGCTTCAGCCAGAGACAGACTGTTCTGGAAGGTATTGTGTTAGTACACTTTTACTGAGGAGACATTTCTAAGTTTGGAAATGATGTGTCTGAGGTCATTGGTCAGTCTGCATGGTCCCCAGCCCCGTTGTCCTCAGGTTAAGGCTTGTGTCCCTATAACACAGATCTTGTCGTTCTTTCCTATTTCTGATGTCTGCTCCCTGGGTCCTGTTGACAGGGGTGAGGTGCCACCAACATTGGTTGAAAGCTAGGAAAGGAGGGAGAGGAATAGAAAAGCAGGTCCTCAGCGCCCATTCAAGAAATGACTCCTGTGCCAAGTAAAGAGAAGAGAGAAGAGCATAAACTTGGGGAAAGTACATGTCAGTGTCATGCATGCACATCTTTTCTTCTGATTTTAAACAAGCGATAGGACACATCGTGACCAACGGGGAGACAGAGAGACAAAGTGGCAGCAGGTGATGGACTGGGCCACTGTGGGGACAGGGGAGCTTTGCCATGTGGCTTGGTGGGATGCTGGGTTTCCAAGCAGCTGCGTGTGCTTCATTGTTTAGCCGGAGCACCCTAGTGAGTGTGCAGCTGGTTTACTCAGTGTCTGAAGAATATCTGTGTAGTTTTGGGATGAGCTACAGCTTATGTTCTTTTAAAAAGGGAAATCAGGGCTGGAGAGATAGCTCAGCGGGTAAGACACTTGCCTGCAAGGCCTAATGACCCAGGTTTCATTCCCCAGTACCCACATAAAGCCAGATGCACAAAGTGTCATATGCATCTGGAGTTGTTTGCAGTGGCTAGAGGCCCAGATGCACCTCTCTCTCTCTCTCTCTCTCTCTCTCTCTCTCTCTCTCTCTGTATCTTTCTGCTTGCAAATAAATATTTTAAAATATTTTTAAAAAGGGAAATCAGATGTTTTCAGCACTGGTTGTCCTGAAGTTTCTCTGTAGTCTCAGGCTGGCCTTGAACTCAGCGATCCTCCTACCTCACCACCATTCTCGTCGAAGTTTCTGGTAATGGATGATCCATCAGTTCAGTTACTTGATTATCACTTGCCAGTCTTAGTTTTCCTGTTTTCTGAACTCTTGAGAGAAAATTTCTATGGAAACAAATGGTTCTATTATTAATTCTTTGCATGTGAACCCATAGTAAAAACAAAAAGAAAAGAGAAAACCAAATGAGCCTGGAAGGATGGCTTAGTGACTAAAGTTATGGGGGCCTGATCTTGGGACCCATGTAAAAGTTGTGATCCCAGCACTGGAGAGGCAGGGCAGGCCGATCCCTAGGGCTCACTGGCTGGCCAGACTAATCTAATCAGTGAGCTCTTGAGACTGTCACAGGATAATGTGGAGAGCAACCGAGGAAGACGTTGATGATGTGCACTTACACACATATGAATATGCATAACACTCACATGCAAATTTTTAGAGTAAATATAAAGAGAGAAAAACAAAACCACAAATGTAACCACAAGGTCAGTTAGGTTGAATCAGTTACAGACTTGTGGGCTTCCTGGCTGGGGGAGAAGCTCACCTGAGTTTCTGAGTGCTGGAATCCTGTGACTGTGTGGAGGGGAGCAGGACTTTCACTCCTTTAGTGACAGTTTAAATGACTTTGAGCTAACTTCTTAAACTTGAAGGAGCATAATCCCCTGGGGATATTCTTAGAAGGTAGGTCTGGATGCATCGGCTCTGGGGCCAGGCTTGAGTTTTCACCTTTTGACAGATTCTCAGGTCATACGCCTTTGGATCACGTAGCAAGGTTAGCAAGGCTTTCTAGTGTTCCTCTGACACTCATTCTTCCTTCTCTCTCTGCTTCTGTCTCTCACTGTTTCTTCACTCATGTGCACCTCCATCTCTGGGTCTCTCTGCTTCTATCAATCCTTTCTTTCCTTCTCTGCCTTTTTCTACTTCTTTCCTCTCTGCTTTCCCCTTCTCTACCTTGCCTCTTTCTTTCTCCCCCCCCCTCTGCCAACCTGCTTATCTTTCATCTTCCCCTGTGTCTCAGTAGTTCTTCTGTTGCCATAACAAGAACACGTGGGGCTAATAATTTACAAAGGAGATAGGTTTGTGTCAGTTGATTCTGAAAGCTCGGAGCACAGCACTAGGATTTGTGTGCATGTGCTGAGAATATCATGATGCTGTGTGCATAGTGGGAAGTCAGGAGGGCACACGAGTTCTTGTTGAAGAGATCACATGGCAAGAGATAAGAGAGCCCACGGCTCTTAGAACACTTCATCCAGTCTAAAGAGAAGAGCATTCATCATTCATGAGTGCTCTGCCCCCACAACCCACACCTCGTGAAGGCTCATCGCCTCTCAATACTATGACATGAGCAATTACATTTCAACTCCAGAGTGTGTGAGACAAACCGCAGCACCCGCCCCTCTTCTGTCTCTTTGTCACACACACTCTATGCTCACGGAGTCACAGGATTTAGATGAATTGTTACTTCGAGTATTGCTCTATTGTAACCTGGGACCGATGCAAGGTACAGAGCAGTACAGTGAGGCATGCTGGCCAGAGAGTGTGGTGGTGATGGATGTCCATGTGGACTGTAGTCCTGCTTCCTCCTCTTCCTCCTCCTCTTCCTCTTCCTCCTCAATCTTAGAGCTAAGCAGCAATCAATACCAAGTAGTCGTGTAGATTTTCACCTTTGGAATCTGGACACAGATACCTATGTCTGGAGATGATTATGGTTCCCCCAAACAGTGTTGCCATGGTAATTCAGAAGCCAGGAATCTTGAATTCTTCCCCCTAACTTAATCACTGCCTTTTAGGCAGCCTCACTTTCGCTTGCTTCCAAGACAGGTTTGATAAGGGTCAGACTAGTTATTTACGCCTTGGTATTAAGGCTTCATATAAAATAGGATAGTTTAACTAGGTGGCTCTGAGCCTCCTTTTAGTCACGATGTTGTCTTTACTGTTAGATAAATAACATTTCATATCTCACCTGTTCAGTTCAAGTTCCTGTTTATATCACTTCCCTATCAAAATAGAAATTGGCTTTTCCATGAAATGGGGATAGAGTGACATGTTCTGGGTTTAATTTGAGGATTAGTCATTGTGTAATTATAATAATCTCTCAATTATTGAACTAATGGATGTGAAAGGTAATCTAAAGAAAATCTCATGTTTATTTACTTCAGAACACAATCTGGGCTCAGTGTCTGTGAGAGTGAGAGGGAGGCTCAGGCCAGCCAGGGACTTTTATTTGTAGCCTCTTTGGAGAGAGGTACCGTTAACAATGCTAGGGTGGGTTCCATGGTGGTTCTGGTCTGGTGGAGAAGAAAGAAGGATGTGGGCATGGTGGGGTGGCAGGGAGGTGCAGGGCCCTGGACAGCTGGGTTCCTTTGGCCTGGCAGACCTTCTCTTCTACAAAAGCTCCTCCTTGTCAGGGGCATTGTCACATGCTGGTCCTCTGCTGAGTGATCCTTGGATTTCCCATGGCTTCCATTATTTATTCATTTTCAGAGATAAGGCTTCATTTTTCTCAGGGAAGCCTAGGGTGATATGTGGACAGTTCAGAAGGCCAGGCAGTGTGAGGTTGACCAGGATACAGATCACATTGATGTAAAGTGCTCACGGATTGCTGAAGATAGGTATGTCCTGCTTTAAGGAAATGTGTTGTTTAGAAAGTCAGGATTCGACTGAAGAGACCATAATGAGTGTGCTGTTTACAGAGGTTCAAGCTGGCTCCTGGAAGCTGGCACCACTTCTCCTAGTTGCGAGAGAGTGCTCCTGAAGCCTGGTGAGTGAGAGCTTGTTACAGGAGCTGTCTGCTTTGCCAGGAGCTGTGGTAGGAAGGGAGCCATTGAGTCAGTCAGTGTGGCAGGGAGGTGCTTTGCAGAGACAGGAATAAAGCCTGATGTCTTTCTCCTTTCTCTGATATCCAGCCCGTGCCTCCCATTGGCTGAGACCAGCCAGGGGAGAGGAGCTGGTAAGGCAGGTGTGGATATGGAGCAGGGAATGGTACACAGCATCATGCTTACAGAATCACACACCCCCCCATAGCAGTGGAATCGTTTCATCTCATGTCTATCTGTATCCTTTTATGCTTGTATGTGAAATTGTCAGCATTTATCCCGTAAGGTTTTTACAGATAATAATCTTCACAGTGCCTTGTGAATCCCGTAAGGAGAGGAAGTTCTATATAATTGCTAAAAGCCAAATTCAGCTTGCTCTTGAGATTTTTGTTTACTTCTATAAATCTTTATTTCATTCAAGTAAAGGAGATGAGCTTGCTGGTAGTGTTGACATTTCTTTTAAAGTTGATGAAAGAAATTTTAAATTAAGCATGAATCTCTGAAGAATCTGCTAGTTCATTTTTAAAGCATGACCCATTCTCTGAAGTGCATGGATTGTATGAAGAAAGGAGTCTTTCTACTTAAGTGCCTATCCTTTCTTTAGAATGATCTGTTACTAATCTAATTACAGTAGTTACAGTTAAAACTGATCACAACAGGGTAATCTTTCTCCAAAGATTTCTGTGGTCCATGCATCTCTATGATACAACTTGGGTTTCCCCACTGTCTGCTTCTTGCCAGTGCAGTATACAGACATAGCTTTATTAGTGACCTGTCAGAGTCCCATACTGAGTGTGAAACTCCATCCCTGAGGAAGACATCTGGGTTCCAACAAAAAACACCCCACAACAACTTGTAGTATTGATGTCCATACTAACAGTACAGCCTTTCTCATGTTCACACTGAAGTGTTCTCACTGTCTGCAGGGTCATCTGCCTTGAAGAGAGGACTTGAAGGAACAGTGGGGCAGACACCTCAAAGTCATGTTGGCTCATTTCTAGTCCTAGTCATCATGCTCCCTAGAGTATTCTAATATTAGCTTTTTCAAATCTGAACTTTTATAGTGAGTTTTTATCCTTTTGTTTTGTTTTGTTTTGGCAAGGATGGACATAACTTCTTAGAGAAATCAAAGATTCCTTTTGTTTCAGGACTCAGATCTAAAGTATATATGCTTGGAATACTAGGAATACTAGGTCAGAGGCTGGATTCTGGGTTCCCAACAAATCAGGACCCATCGCTTGCCTCAAA
The DNA here is from genome assembly GCA_004024765.1 of Zapus hudsonius. Taxonomy (NCBI): domain Eukaryota; kingdom Metazoa; phylum Chordata; class Mammalia; order Rodentia; family Dipodidae; genus Zapus; species Zapus hudsonius. Next base: position 41,864 of record PVHP010008802.1, read on the forward strand.
AACCAGATGGAAATGTGTGTGTGTGTGTGTGTGTGTGTGTGTGTGTGTGCTATCATTATCTCAGGATTCATCAGGGGACCTTGTCTATGACTGGAAGTGTTGAAGTGTATTTGTTTTGCCAGTGTATTTTATAAAAACTTGGGAGACGTGCTATTAACCTTTTTGTGTATGTCTTCACACTCTTAAATGTTTTTGCTCATTCAGCACCACCCACTGTTCTGTTAGCATAAACACTCTTACTAGACAGAGAAGTTACGTGTTGTGTGTGGTATGCACACTCAAAAGTGACTTCACAGTAATGTCACAGCATCCTGTTACCATGACAGAATAGAAACCTTCTGTGTAGTATGTCACCATTTTAGTTAAAAAAAAAAAAAACAAACAAACAAAAAAACCTTCTGGGGCCAAGAGTGCAGTTCAGTGGTAGCACACTTGCACAACGTGTACAAGGCCCTGAGATCTAATCCCTACAATAATGAGAAGGAAAGGGAGGGGAGGGGAGGGGAAGGAAGAAAAGAAGGAAGGAAGGAAGGAAGGGGCAATCACTAAGCTTTTGCAATTAAAACATGATTAGGGCAGTTCACCAGAAAACGAACTGCAGAACAGCTACTTTTCATAGAAAACAGTTTCCCACGGAGAAATCTACCATGCTCAAACTCCACCAAGCGGCATATTCTCTCCTCGTCTGCTTTATTCTCTTACAGGTAACTTACCGTAGATGTGGAAAAATACCTGAAAGAATGCAAACCCCTAACCAGTGTCTGTGGTGCTCTCTCCCATGCTCAGTTGCAAGTGTGATCGAGAGGTAATTGACATATAACAAACTGTACTTATTTAAATTGTATAGTTTGACAAGATTTACATAGATGTACACTGATGGAATTGTCATTATGACCAAGATAGTCAACACTTCCATGGCTCCTGAAGGTTTTCTTGGCCTGTTTACAGTCTCAAGCCTTCCCTCCTGCCCCTCCTTGCAATGGCAATGTCTTCCCAGACAACAACCACACTCCTTTTTTGTCATGAGAAATTACCTTGCATTTTCTAAATTTTTATTCAAATGGGATCCTGTGGTATCTGCTCCTTTTGTGCCTGGCTTCTGTTCCCCAGCTTCATCACTCTGAGATTTCCTCATTTTCTTCTCTCAGGGTCTCACTCCTTTTTATTACCAGTGGCGTTTCATGTATGGAGATATATTCATCACAAAGTATTTAACCACTCCTCTGCTAATGAGCTTCGGGGACGCTTTCTAACTGGTTTGGGCTCTTAAAAGCAAATCCTTGGAAGTACAGTAGCTGGGTTGTGTGGTAGGTGTGTGTTTAACTTTGTAAAATCCTCCAAGCTGTTTTTACAGAGTAGGCGTACCATTTTTCATTCCCACTTACAATCTGTGAGTTTCCATTTCCACATAACCTTGCCAACACTGGTATGTATGACAAGTCGTTTTCATAGGTGTGGAGTGGGATCTCATTATGCTTTAATTTGCATTTCTCTAGTGACTAATGAGATAGAATGTCTTTTTAGGAGTGCCTTTGTTTCCTATAGCTTTGGGTATGAGAGGGTGAAAGGTCTAGACCAATCTTTCTTTCATTTATTTTTCTTTTTAAGTTAGGGTCTCACTTTAATGCAAACTGACCTGCAACTTACTCTGTAGCCCAGGCTGGTCTCAGATTCATAGTGATCCTCTTACCTCAGCCTCTCAAGTGCTGGGATTAAAGATGTGAGCCACCTTACCCAGCTTTCCAAGTCTTTTTTTTTTTTTTTTTGGCGGTGCTGAGGACCGAACCCAGGACCTTGCACTTGCTAGGCAAGCGCTCATCCACTGAGCTATATCCCCAACCCTCTAAGTCTTTTAATATTTCATTTTCATTGGTTTGCTTGTTTTCTTGTTGTTGAATTTTGAGACTCTGTATGCCCTGAGTTTAAAAAGTCCTTTAGCAGATATATACTTTATAAAGATCTTTTTCCAGTTTGTGACTTGTTTTGTTAGTTTCTCATCTCTTAAGGAGCAGTAGTCATTAATGTATATGAAGCTTAATTTCTCGGTGTGTTACTATGTCGATGGGGCATGTGGTGCCTGGGTTTTACATTGCAATGCTTTTTAAAAAATATTTTATTTATTCATTTTCAAGCAGAGATACAGAGAGAGAGAGAGATGAGAGAGAGAGAGAACACCAGGGCCACCACTTTGTGGGTCTGGCTTATGTGGGTACTGGGGAATTGAACCCAGGGCCTTAGTCACTGGAGGCAAATGCCTTAACCGCTGAGCCATCTCTCCAGCCCTGCATTGCAATGCTTTACATTGCCTTGTGATGTGCTTTCATTTGATTTTGTGTGTGGGATGAGCTGTGGCTGTACACTCTTCTCCAGCATCTCCTCCTCCTCTGTTCTTTATGATTAGCATGTGCTTCTCAAATTGTTCTGGCTTCTTTTGTAGGCAAGCCGCCTTTTTCCATTGCATTTGCTTTCTGCCTGGTCTCTCCTGCTTTTCTGTGGTGAAAATAAGAGAACAGATGAAGACTAGACTCTTTGGAGTAGCAAATAAGACCCTGAATGTTGTTCTGATGTTCTTTGGTCATCTCTGGTCACAACTTGTCTCTTCCAACCTTCCCCCAGGGAAGCATCCACTCCTCTGTTAAGTCCCTCCAAATGCCACCTCAGAGATGCTTCCCACTGCCAGTGAACTGCTCCCTCCTTGCTATCACCACCTTGCAGGCAGAGCTCTGATGAGTACTTGTTACCTATCCTTGGGTTTATCTGCACATTTGTCCCTCCTAACAGCTGTCATCCAGGAAGACCAGACAGGGGTCATGACTAATTCTTCTCTGTATCCTAGTGGCTAGAACTCACTAAGTGACACAGTGTTAGAGAGAGGGTGATAGAGAGAAGGAGGAAACCAGAAGTGGGCACCTCTCTGTAAGAGAACAGTTGTTGAGAGGAAACACTATGTTGAGGAGGTTTGGTTTGCCTTTCTGAGCAGCAAATGCTAACGTGGCCTGAAGGCCCTGCTAAATGGAACTTCATCATTCTATGGGTTTCTTTAGCAGATTCCAGGATTCTTGTTGAAACTTGACATTGTTTCATTACATAGTTAAATATAATTACTAAATGAAACAGAAAACAACAGAACCCAGTGCTCAAGACAGGAATATTATGATGGCATTTCAGCATACGGACAGACACAAGGACAAGGAAGAAGCTGCTGAGCCAACGGTGGCCACTGTGACACACTTCCTTTTGGGCACAGTGTGCAAGTGTTTAGCACTTGGCCATGTGCAGATAGGTGTTTAATAACTGTTTGATTGACACGTGCCCTATTTTGTGTTAAACTGCTGTAAGCTGTTCTTAGTGGGGGACCTTTGGCGTTTCTGCCTTTTTATACATAATTTTTTTTATTCCTAATCCTGATGGAAAGAGATTTAATTAGACATGTATGTGGGATCTAATTTTGGTTCTACTTCTATACCGTATTACTCTGTAAGGCTTGGTAATATTTTCTAATAAGCTAATAAATTCTGAGTTTTTAGAAGCGATTGAAAGGTAAATATGGATGTGTAAGTGCGTTACTATCAATACCTAGATTTCTTTCTGTTCTTTATAAGAATGGACTTCACCAAAGAGAACAAGACTGGTATTCTTCAAGCGTTTACAGAAACAGCCCCTGAACAGAGGCCTGGAGCCCATTAGCACTAATGAAAGGAGTCACCCAAGGGAGCAAGATGGATGGCTTATGTTTGCATGAGACAATCTCATGTATGTTTTCTGCTACAAACAATTTCCCAAAGCTTGTTTCTGTGCTTTCAGGTTCATGTGCCTTTTTTTTTTTGTAGCTAAGCTTTTAGGAATCATATTATTTCTTAACTATCATTTCATGGCTTTATTTCCTTTTCCCTTGTGTGTGTGTGTGTGTGTGTGTGTGTGTGTGTGTGTGTGTGCGCACAAATGCACATACACCTGTATGTGTGTGGAGGCCAGAGGACATCACTCAGGTGCTGATCACCTTTTTTGACACAGGGGTGTCTCATTGTACTGGAACTCACCAAGTAGGCTAGCCTAACTGGTCAGCAAACCCAAGGAACCCCTCTCTCCACCCCCCCCCATCTCAGCTTTCTCAGTCCTAGGATTAAAAGTATATACCACCAATGTCCCGCTTTTTAAAACATAGATTTTTGGGGATCAAATCAGGTCCTCATGCTTACAAGGCAAATACTTAACCTGAACTATTGATCTAGCCCCTGCCCTCCACCTTTGAAAAGAGTTTTGCTATTCAGCTTAGGCTGACCCTGAGCTCACCATTGTCCTGGTTCAGCCTTCTGAGTGCTGGGATTACAGGTATGTGCTATTATGTCTGGTTCTTATTTCCCAAGTTTGAACATGAGCAAAATAAATCTATCACTCTAGAGCTCATTTGTTCTGACAGCACTGAAAGAAAGCTGGTGCCCGTATGTGAGAAGAATTCCCTTGTGCCCAGCTTTGAGAACACCGGACTTTGTTTTAAAGCAAGCCAGGAAACCAAGTGGAGAAAATGACTTAAGCCCAAGAGTTGCGGGTGGCTGCAAGAGGGCGCAGGAGGATGAAGGTGGGTGCAGGAAGGTGCTGGAGGCCGCAGGCTCAGCTAACAGAAGGTTCTGGCACGTGTGGTTTTTCTCTTTCTCATTTTTCATCTAAGCAAGTCTTTTTAAAAAGAAACTTTTATTGATAATACATAATGTTTTTTTTACGACCGTCTCTGGTTACCTCCTTTTGTTTCTCCTCCCCTCTGCCTTTCCACTGAACCCCCTTATTTCCAACTGCTCCCTCTTCTCTTTTAATGTCTTTTCATCCCTCTTCTCCATGAGCCATGGCAGAAGGTTGAAGGTCCAACATTGTGCAGATCTTGTACCGGTAATAACAATAGTCACTGTGAGGTCATGAACTCAGTGACCACTTCATGTCCAAAAGACAACATTCCAGTGCTCTCCTCCCCACTCCCCATCTTCTGGCTGTATATTCTATGTTAAAATATTTATTTATTTATTTATTTATTTATTTATTTATTTATTTATTTATTTATTTATTTTTTACAAGCAGAGCGAGATGGAGAGAAGAGAAACACACATACAGAGATGGGCACACCAGGGCTTCCAGCAACTGCAAACAAACTCCAGACACATGCACCACTACGAATCTGGCTTTATTTTATATGGGTACTGGAGAATCGAACTCCGGTCCTTAGGCTCTGAAGGCAAGTGCCTTAACCTCTGAACCATCTCTCAAGCCCTGGCTCTACATTCTTTCTGCTCCAGCTTCCACAGTGTTCCCCAAGCCTTGGGGTTTAGCACTAAGCACTCACTATCACTAGTTCTCAGCACTCAGTGTTGAATCTCTCCAGTAGTTACCTCCACTGCAACATGAAGCCTCCGTGCCTGGAGGTGAGAGTAGCACCGATAACGTGGGCAGACACATGCCTGTTTAGAGGACAGTTTCATGAGCACATGTGATCCATTTAGCCAGATAACAGCAGTAGCTTCTCCATCAGGGCCTATGGCCTTCCCAGCCATAAACTTTTGACTAGGTTATCAATCCCGGGCATGACTCGTATCTCATGCAGCAGGCCTCAAATCCCGTTAGCTCTTGAATCAGTGATCACATAACAGGCCCCTTTGGTTGTAGTTTTATTTCAAAGTAAGATACTAGCTGGCTATTTAAAGATGATGATAGCAATAAGGGAAGGCAGGGAGGGAGAGGGAAGGAAAGAAAAAGTAAAACTTACATGTTTAATACTGATATATGAAAGCCAAATAGTATCTTTGTGTCATCCTATGTACTTCTCAGGGCGGGGCCTGCTTAAGTCCCCACCCACAGGTCGGAATTCTCTGCCCTGCACTGCCCCTGTTACCTTCATGTTCTGAGCCAACCCTATCCTGAAGACACAGCTCAGCCATCATCGAGTCTCGAGATGTTCCTGTGTTGAATGATGCCCAACAGAGTGGCCTGTTTGTGCTCTGTAAACTGATGCTCTGTTCCTGCTTGATGGCTGGCATGTGGCACTTAGTCCTGCCCTGAAAAGGTGGTTTCTCAGTTTGCACCCATACACTCACTACTTGTTACCTGGCAGAAGGGGAGTCTGTTCCCACAATCATAGGCACTAAGAACCCTAGGGCACGTATAGACAGAAGCACTTATATCCAGCTCCAGTACAGCGTGTCTCACTTGAGGAAAACCAGACTGTTGGATTAGAGCTGGGTGGCTGTTATCCTTGACCTCATCACTGAACCAATTTGCTTGATCAGTTTCCAGTCTGCTTTGAAAGGCTGTCACAGCCAAGGGCTGCCGTTGAAGTGGGCCAGGTACCTGACTGCAGTCAGACAACCTTTGCTTTCACTTTGCACCTGATATGGGGGTAATGGGAAAGATTTTCTTGAAAAGCTGTTTAGGCTTTTCCTTTATTCTTTAATTCTAGTCCTTGTAATCCATGTTCTAGAAGTAAGTCCATAAGACTTAAACCTATTAGTAGTTAAGAACCATGGCAAACTATTGTTATTCCTCTGTAGATTATTCTTAATAAAATAATCGGATTATTTGATTGACATCTTGGGAATGGATGTCACAATTTGAAGTATACAACAAGAGAGGGCATGGGAACCAGGGCACTGCCCGGGTAAAAGCCCATCCCTGCTTTGTCCATGGAGTTTAGGACATGAGGAGGCTCTACAGACGGTGGGAGATGGAGCAGTAAACCAACAAGAGCAGAGACAGTCCAGAGTTATAGTGTCTCTGACACTGTGGCTCTCCTGCTGGGGCCAGGGACCATGGGAACCTCAGGCTGAGTGCAAACAACGACTGAGAAATGGCAAGTTCCATGGCCCAAGACCTAATTGGAGGTGCTCTGTGGGGTGGGGGAGGTGCTCAGTTAGTATACCAGCCGTTCCCCCCCCCCCATTGTGGGCACGCCCATCGTTGCTGACAACTGACTTTTCTGTATGCAGAGCTGACAAGTTGCTCTGCTTAGAAACAAACAGTAGTGCTCTGGGAACCAGTCAGAAGTTCAAACTGACATTTAGAAATTGTAAAGCCACAGACCTCATGACAAGTAATGCTGTCGTCTAAATTACAGCTTTTCTACCTAGACACAGGATAAAAGAGCCAGCATCCAGCTCGTGACCAGTGTGTTAGTGAGCTTCTGCTCCAGTGGCTCTAAGCGTGCACTTGCACTTCCTCTGCCTGGGATGTTTTCCGGGTGAGCAGCCCGTGTGAAGGATCGACACTGCGAATGCTTGTAGCAAATGCCTATTAGTTCAAAATCATCTCTCTTCCTGCTTTAGGGGAGTTTTGAATGATTGAATTAGGAAGCTGAGATGAGTTGAGAGTATAATTCACAAATGTGTCAACATGAGGAAGGTTAGTGGTAATTTCACTACAACTCTCACTTCAACTGCTCTCCCTGCCCACCACAGCATGACCTCACCTGCCCCCATAGGTCTTTTCTCTCCTTAGACTGGAGGTCCAGATGGTACATCAAGGGATCTGTTCTGTGGGGTACCTTAGGGAAAATTAAGTTTTTTTTTTAAACCTGTTATTGCTTTTAGAATGCATTTGATACATGGCCTTTGAATTTTGGAAAGTCAAAATCAATTGAGTTGAAAAACGTGACTGGAATTGACAGAAATTTGATAGAAATATTTTTCCCCCAATGACTAACCCAGTGACTTGTGGAGACCAGTGGCTACTGTGCTGGTGGTTCCCGGGTAGCTTGGACTTGGAGCAGGAGGCCCGTGTGCTGCTCACTCCTCACGTCAGGTTCTTCATCTGCCAAGCGGGAGACTAAGATGAGACTGGCATTATTTTGTGGACCCTGGCAGCATAGCAAAAGCCAGTTGCCCTGGTCCAGTGGCAGCATGGCATATGGGGTGGCAAACTGAGAAAGGGGAGTCTTGAGTTGGTTGTGATGGAACCCAGAGCCTGTCAGATGCTAGCCAGGCTCTCAAGCACTGAGCTACAGCCCTCTGCTTATTTAATGCTGTGTGGCTGCGGTCTTGAAATCCTGATTAAACTGTGTTTTGGTATTTTGTAAGTGACTTCAGGTGGGACAGTGGCATGTGTGCCAAGAACACGGCCCTGCCCGATTCAGCCTTGATCCCAGATCACTATGTGCCCGATGCCCCTTTCTTACCCCAGGAAGGGTTTGGTCATGGACACGCCTGGAGGACAAACTCCTCACCGTGCACACCGGTCAGCGGAGCCCCAGTGCTGTGAGCGTCTCTGCATGACAGTGACAGCAGAGGAAGTTAAAGAGCAGCAGGACTCATTGAGGGAGCTTTAGATGCAGAAAAAGGGAGCAGGGTTCTCCTGATGCTTCAAATCAGAAGCCCTGCATTCCCATTGGGCCCCATAAATCACATGGCTGCTGCAGAAAATGCATGACCAGCCCTGGCCTTCAGAGGTCTTGGGATTTCTTAGTGCCCCATCAGAGATCCCCTGGCCTAGGTTTGCAGTGACCTTGACAAGAGCCTCTGTGGGGAGAGCTCAGGAGATGCCAGCTTATGAGGCAAGTGGACGTGTGTCAATATTTGAAAAGCATTGTACAACTGCACACGTTCTATTCATATAGTGAATTATAACAATGGGTCTGCAGATGATGAGGAATCTTTTGCATCAATAGCAAAAAGTTCAAAGCATTAAAAAAAATGATTGGCTTTGAAGAGTGGAGAAGAGAGAGGTAACTGGAGTGTTAACCAGAGAAAAGAGTTCTTTATGGTCCATTTACTTTTTAAACATGATTTTATTTTTAAAAATTTACTTAGAGAGAGAGAGAGAGAGAGAGAGAGAGAGAGAGAGAGAGAGAGAGAGAAAGAGAGTATATGAGTACACCAAGTCCTTTGCTTCTGCAAATGAACTCCAGGCCCATGCTCCACTTTGTGCTTCTTCTGGCTTTATGTGGTTGCTGGAGAATCGGCAGGCTTTGCAAGCAAGCACCTTTAACTGTGGAGTCATCTCCTCAGCCCTGAATTTTAGTTTTGAAGAATATTGAGCACATTTAAATCGTAATAACATGAAGTAAGCGAAGGGGAGAAAGTTAGTAGTAATCACTTCCAAAGTATTTTCTGAAAATGCATCCTGTTGGGTTTGCTGTTCATTCCTGAGATGAAGTTTAAAAGCTCTCCTTTCCCAGAGCACCAGAAGGTGCTTTCTACTCTCTTCTCTGAGCTCCAGTGGAGGAGGGTCCTGCCAGCCTCCTGCCTGTGGCTCAGGGCCACCCACATTTGTCCATCTTGGTGGCATTGGGCTCACGCTGAAGCAGAAGGGTGCGCAGTCTGTTCTCCATGGTAAAGCAGAGTGATCTCCGGCCCTTCAGCGCTGTGTTTGGGTGTGAGATCTGTTGGGCTTTGAGTCCCTCGCCACAAGGCATGCTGGGACAGCTGTCATCTTGGCTCCTTCCAATATCTGGGGCAGCTATTGGCAGCAGCCACTATTTTTTTTTACTCCCTGGGGGGAATTTAAATTAATTGGCTTTCACTTGAATAGAATATAATACGAGAAATCAAAAGTTGTGACTGGTGTATTTAGAGTTACTGTATTTTTCATTTTTAATCTGTCAAATGGGAATAATAGTCTTTATCTCAAAAATTGTTTAGAGTAGATTAAATTAGCTAAGATCTATAAAATTGGTGCTAGGGAGATGGCTGTCCTTTTCTTTATTTCCCTTCCTTTCTCCTTCAGGGACCTCATGTAAGTTCGGTCAGATAGTATTTGTATTTTGTGTTTGGTTTATTTTACTTAGCATAATGTTTTCAAAGGTCAGCCATGTTGTAGCATGTCTCGGAATTTCACTCATCTATCCGACTGAAGAATATTCAATCATATATATCATCACATTTTGTTTACATAGTCATTTATTGATGGACGGTTGAGTTACTTCTTCCTGTTGACTGTTACAAGCAGTGGTGCTCAGAACATCGCTGTAGATGTGTGCCGAATCCTGTCTTTCAGCTTCGTCACACCTGCATCTAAAAGATCATTCTGTGCTTAACCCTGTGAGGGACTGCCAGGCCTTCTCCAGCAGCCTCAGCATCTTCTTGGATTGCTTCTCCTTAGGTGCCACTGTTCAGGTTTGGTTTTTCTACATCCTTGACACCACCTGTGGTCCCCTCACTTGTTTTCTTTCTAACAATAATCAGTTTCTCTGTGAGATGAACATCATAATATAGTCACTTTGAAAGTTTAACGTAGTGACTCAGGACCCTAGGATCTTTGTACTGTCTGGCTCGTTTAGATGGTGCTATGTGGTAAGGCGTGGAGAAGGTTTCCTGAGTGGCTGGTTTCATTTCAGTGGCATTCTCCTTTGGGGTGGAAGTCAGTGCTCTCCAGGCTTTGGTTTGTGACATAAGGTCTCTTCCAACTAGAATTCTTCAGGTATGTCTTTTTCA